>PVJO010004863.1:0-104645 GCA_004026905.1 Hystrix cristata
GAGAGAGAAAACAAGAAGAAAAGGAAAAACAGGATTTGCTTAAGGAAGGAAAGATATGAGCTAAGCAGGAGTCAATAAAAGTAAAAATCAAAACAACAAAAACAAAGAATATGTAGACAAGAGAATGTATTGGACAGGTATCAGGATGAGTAAGAGAAAGAGAAAATAAGGAGAAACAAAACCAATATATACATATATTATGTATACATACACATACAGTGGGATTTCTCTGATGGCCACCACTCTGGGGGGGGCACAGGCCGAAGCCTGGTTCTGTGCTCGTTAGCCCTACCGAGCCTGCAGTGGTCAGTGCTGGGTACTATGTTGATCCTTACCTCCAAGGATGGAGTCTGGGGGCAGTTGTCAGACTGCAGCTCTCTGGGGGATCTTTGGTAGCCGGCCCACGTCTCCTTATAGTTTATGTCTCTAAAAGTTCCTTAGTGGTGTGGGTATTGTTGGTTTTGCCAGATAGCGATGGCTTGTATCAGAAGAGAAATGTGAAAAGAAAGAAAAAAAAAAAACAAAACACCAAAACAACAACAAAAAACACTGAGGGAGAGAGGTAACAGTGCTTTCAGTGCAAGGCATTTCCCACCTTATTTGATGTTCACCCTGCCGGTGCGCGGGCCAAGCCAGTGCAGATCCACGCCAGGAAGCGGCCTGATCTGCAAGCTCAAGCCTGGCTCCAAAGATGGAGTCTGGAGCTGTCTTCCCCGGGAGGGGGCGGAGCCAGCACAGATCTGTGCCAGGAAGCACCTGACCTGCAAGCTCAAGCCTGGCTCCAAAGATGGAGTCCAGAGCTGTCTTCCCTGGGAGGGGGTGGAGCCAGCGCAGATCCGCGCGAGGAAGCGCCTGATCTGCAAGCTCAAGCCTGGCTCCAAAAAAAAAGATCGGAAGATCCATTTTCAAGATGGCACTTTAACATAGTTGTTGTCAGGAGGTCCCAGTTCTTACTGGCTGTTGGCAGGAAACTTAGATTCTTGCCATGTGAGCCTTAGATGTTCTTATAGCAGCTAAGTTCCTTCAGAATAAGTGATCTGAGGGAAGGAGGAATGACATCTCAATATGACCTTGTTTTTCTTAAACTTGATGTTGGGGTTTCAAGAGTAAGCATTCTGCCAGAGGCATGATGGGAGTGCAGGGGAGAGGGGATCAGTGCATACATCACATGGGAGCCACATTCCCGTTTCTGACCTAGCTATTGGACTCATACATCATTTCTTCTGCTGCATTCTTTTCATCCAGAGAGTCACATAGTCTTGCTCAAATTCAAAAGGAGGAGGAGTAACCCATGCCTCTTAATGGGGAATGTCAAGATTCTAGAGGAAACTTTGAGGCAGAAGTATTGATGTAATCATTTTTGGAAAAATACAGCATCCTGCAGAAGGAAGACCTGGAGGGGATGCTGGGAAGTCAGTTAGCATGCAGTTCATATTCTAGGAGAGGAGGTGGTGGTAGAAATGGAGATGGAATAATGTAGATAAACATAAGAAATACAATATATAAAAAAAGAGACTTTATTAATTTAAAGATGTGGATGATAGAGGAGATAACGATACTGGGGATGACTCATGAGTGAGCAGGGTGCCATACTTTGAGATAAGAAATTCTAGAGAAAATAAGGGTGAAAGTTTTTGTTTTAGTGGTTGTGATTTTGGTGAGCTGGGAAGAAGACAATTTCTGAGTTTGTTTCTGAACAAAAAGTATGTTAATTGAGGGACATTCAGTGGAAATGAAATGTTGCTAGTCTAGCTCAAGGAAGTACTACCCTGAATCAGAAATAATTAGTTGAAAATCTTAGGTTTATGTATGGCAGTAGGTATGAATAAAGTTCACTTGTATAAAGATTCTGAGATGAAAAGAAAGTGGGGGGGAATCTTTGAGGTATGTCTGCTTTTAATCATGGATTAGAGGGGTCAGCATTTAGCAAATAAGACTGAGAAGGACTGGCCTAAGAGGTTGGAAGAAAATGAGGAGGTTACATGTCATGGAAACCCAAGATAGCAGTATTTTAAGGGTATATCAGAACCAAGCAAGCAGAGGACTGCTTACTTTATTGGATTTGGTCTGATTGAGGTGACTTAAGCCGTGTTGTTTTTGAAGAGATGTAGACATGAGGACAAGTTGGAGTGGTGTGAAAAAGTGATTGAAGTGATTGGGAAGGAAGAGAATGGAGAAGCCTAGTGAGGCAGCTTTTAATTCAGATACTTGATCAAAGGAAGAAAGGGAGATAGTGAGACCAGTAGCTGCAAAGGGATTTGAAGTAATTTGTTTTGTGTAGTGGTATGCCCCTGTACTTCTGGCTGCTCGCTGCTCTGGAAACTGAGGCAGAAAGATTCCTTGAGCCCAGGGTTTTAAGAACAACCTCGGCAAAATAGCAAGACTCCTTCTCTAAAAAGAGATATTGGTTTAAAAAATTCCCTCTTTCATGATGGGAGGTTCACAACACCTTTAAATGTTTATTTAAAGATCAGAGGAGAGTACGGTAAGGTCAGAACCCTACATATGTTTTCAGTTTAGTGTAAAGTCAGAATATGCAGAAGCATATTTCTTTTAAAATTAAAACAGGGCATTTATAGTCTAATACATTAAACTACTCCTATGTGTAATCACGTTAGGCCATTTATAAATGCAGACTTTACCTTTATTATGTAGTAGATGTTTTTGTTGTAAACTGAATTGGTGACTTAAAATTTTTTGGTTTATACATGTGATTGATATTTTCATCTCTATGTATACATATATTTGACAAAGGAACACATAAATGTGATACCATATAGCGTAAAAAGATGTCGTATATCTGTATACGATGTATACAAACACGTTTGAATGCAGATGATTCATGATTAATTTTTGTGCCAGCAAACTCAGGAATGTAGGTAGTTAAAATTGTGCCTTTACTTACTGACACCTGCATTTTATTTCAATTTCTAATGTTTGTTCTTTTACTAGGCCTTCTAATAAATAAGCTCTGAAAACTTGCAGATGGAAGTCTTCTTAGTTATAGGAGTTAGTTAGGGCTTCATTGTAACTTTCCAGTCTACCAGACTCTTCATTTTTGATTTGAAACAGTGGTTACATCTTAATGAATATAGTGTAGCAATAAACATTTGTGATTATTTCTTTAATGTGTACAGGAAAGCTCTTTTTTTTTTAATAGGAGAGAATTGTTTTTGTGATGAGTATTTATCTGGGGTGGGAGTCAGGAGAGATGTAGTTCCTCTGCTCTCAGATTTTTCATTATAAAATAAGGAGGTTGAAAATACTAAAACTTTTAAGTTCCTTTTTATCTCTAAAATTGGGAGTATGAGTCCATGAAGTTCTTTGTAGGCAGCATTAAATCATTGGAACATGTTGGGCCACTGCTGAAAATTTGTTACCCATGAATGTCATTCAGAAGCATATTAGCTTAACATTAATCTTTTTCCCTCCTTACTATAAGCTTTTATTTATTTTTTTTATTTTTTATTTTTTTGGTGGTGCTGGAGATCGAACTCAGGCCCTTGTGCTTGCAAGGCAAGCACTCTAATCACTGAGCTAAATCCCCAGCCCCATTACTATAAGCTTTTAAACCTTCAGGATAGTGTTTAGTGACATTTCAAACTAACTGTTGTTTCAGGTTGTTATTTGGAAAGAACAGAATGAGTTTTATTTTCATTTTACATTTACGTTATACTAAAGTTGTATTTTTATTGGAGGGCACAATGTACCAATGATTTTTTTAAAAGTCTATTATCTGTTTTTTGGGGGTTTTTTTTGTCGTTGTAGTTTTGTTTTCTTTTGTTTTGTTTTTGAAACAGGATTTCATTATGTACTCCAGGCTGGCCTTGAACTCACTGTGTAGCTCAGGCTAGCTTTGAACTCATGGCGATCCTCCTGCTTGCCTCCTGAGTGCTGGGATTACAGGCTTGCACCACCATGCCTCCCTTGCTGTTAATTTTTGTAGAAAGGTTAATATATTCATTCCTAGTACTGCCGTAACAAAGTACCACAAGTTTAGTGACTTTAAACAGATTTATTGTCCTTTAGAACCATAGACAAGCCATTCTCCATAGTAGGGTATAGGCAAAGCCATCTTCTCTCTAACATCTGTAAGAGAGAATCCTTCCTTGCCCCTTCTGGCTTGTGGCTTTTACAGGCAGTCTTTGGCATTTTTTGACATGTGGACGCATCGTTCCGTTCTTTGTCTCCATTGTCATAATGACTTTTTTTCTCTCTCTTTTGTTTCTTTGTCCCTTCTTATAGAGACAAAAGTCATGTAAGATTGTTATGTTTCAGATATAAAATGCCCCCAGATCCTCGTGTGTGTGAAAGGTGATTGGATCATGGGGTACTATATTCATCAGTGAATTTATCCATTGATGAGTTAGTAGCTAAATTTGTTGTTAGGAATTGGAGCCTAGCTGGAGGTGGGTAACTGGGGGCTTGACCTAGAAAGAAGGCTTTATTCTCGTCCTTGGTTCCTCCCTTTGATCTCTATTTTCTGGCTGCCATTGGTTGAGCATCTTTTCCTCCACCATGCCTTTCTGCCATCCCATCTTTGGATTGGAGTCAGTCAGCCATGGACTGAAACCATGAACCAAAATAAACCTCTTCACCTTTGATTTATTTGTGTCAGGTAGGTGTCCATTGATGGGAAGGTGACCAAGACAGATTTTGCTACCAGAGAAGTGGTATCACAGCTGTGACAGTATTTGACTATGTTGTTTAGAAGCCTTTGGTACTTGTTTTCAGGAGGAGTTTGGGAAAGTTTAGAGAAGTTGACTGGAAGAGTAGAGTGTTGTGAGTAGTATTTGATGGGTGATACTGGTTGGAGCGCAGAAGACCTACCTGAATGCTGATAGGAATGTGTACAGTAAAAGCCAGACTCAGGAGATTTTGGTTGGGAAACCATTGGCAGTATACATTTTGTCCACGTTCCAAAACTCTGTAGGAAATTGAGATTAAGGGCAACAAACTCATTAATGTGACAGGAAATTTCAAGGCAGCCAGCCTTCAAGCTATGGCATAGGTTCTGCTGGCTAATTTTAGCCAGATTTTTAGTGAAAATCTGGAGCAAAAAGCAGAGCTGAATGATGTAAAGGTTGGCCAGAAAGGAAGCACCTATAAAGTTGAGGCAAGGGAGAGCATGATTGCTGAAAAGTTCAGCACCAAAAAAAAAAAAAAAAAAAAAAAAAGCCAAGTACTTTGCATCAGAACAGTAAGAAAGAGGGTTTAAAGGCATCTCAGGAATTGACTAGACCCCACCCATCCCAAGTTTAAAAGTGCAAAAGTGTGACCCTTTCATTTGAAGAGAGCCCCAGAGTGTTCTGCTCCTTCAGGGCCACAGAGGGAAATGTTTCCTACAATTTAGCCATCTTTGTACTCAGAGGCCTCTCCAGCTGTGTGATCCAAAGGGATTGGTTATGGCTTGAGCTTGGGGCAGACCTTGGCACCATCCATATGGTACTGGTATTATGGCATGCAGACTGCAGGATTTAAAGATCATGGTGGCTTCCCCTCACATTTCAGAAGCCAGACAGTGTGCTCCCTGAAAGGACTGTACATGAAGCTGTGATAGTGAAACTGAAAGCACAGTAGAGATCTCAGGAACTTGGAAAAGCCAAGAATGTGAATCCTCAGCTGAGGAAAGCTGCATGCGGTGAGGAAAGCAAGCCTGAGAGAGAGAGACCATGAGGACTGCAACTGGCAGTGCTGTAGAGGTGGGGCCACCCAAGACCTTTGGAGCTCACATCTCTTCATAACTTGCCCCAGGTATTAGGCATGGAGCTACAGGATTTAATGTTTGCCTTATGTATTTCAGTCTTGCTTTGTCCTACTCCTTTCTGTCCTCCTATTTGTTTTGAAATGGGAATGTTTAACTTGTGTTTAACTTTCTTTCTGATTTTTATAGAGGCTCACAGCTAAACATTTGCCTTGAGTCTCCCAGGAGACTTTGGACTTGACTTTTTAGCAGTGCTGGCATTGTTGAGACTTTGGTGACTCTTAGAGATGGATTAAATGAATTTAGCATTAAAAAAACAGACCTGAGTCTTTTGGAGGCTAGGGGTGAAATGTTATGGTTTAGATCTAAAATTCTCATTTGTGTAGGAGATTAGAACATGGGGATGCCATACCCATCAGTGGATTTATCCATTGATGAGTTCAGTAGCTAAATGTGCTATTAGGCAGTGGACCTGGCTTAAGGTAGGTCACTGAGGGCATGAACTGGAAAGCTGTATTTCTGTCCCTGGCTCCTCCCTTTGCTCTCTGCCTCCTGGCTGGCATGAGTTGAGTGTCTTTTTTTCTGCCATGCTTCTCTGCCATCCCATTTTGACCCTGGAGCTAGCTGACCAAGGACTAAAATCGTCATCCAAAATAAACCTCTTCTTTGTTTATATCAGGTACTGTGCTCAGTGAGTGGAAAGTGGCTAAGACAATGATTAAGGGCCTATACTATACCAGAATAACCTTGTTTTAATTAATTATATCTGCAGTAACTCTGTATTCATATATAGTCATATTTTGAGATACTGGGATTTGAGCTTTAATCTGTCTTTTAGAGGGATATAATTTAAATTATGACAATTGTTGGAAAGATTTTGATTTTAAATAATAATACGCTAACACCAGAATTATTACCTTCTTCCTCCTTACCTCATAGTCATTTCAGCACTGCCACTATCCTTTTCCCATCTGCTGGGCAAATGTTATCCAACTCTCCATTGTTTCTTGCGTCTGAGATTAAATAAATGCCTTTTTATAGATCCAGAGGGAGTGCTCTAACTTGTCTTCCTACACACTAAGAAAGAAAGTGAACCAGTTAAAGTGGTTTTCATATGTAATACATCAGAAAATATATTAGGTTATAATGGGAAGTAGACAACTTTGAATCTGCCTTAAAATATTTGGAATTCCTTGTTACGAGTATATAACCTAGTGATATAGTTATAGCTGCCTGGGTAAATTAAATTTTTTAATTACATTTTTAGACTTAGGAACTAATATAAGGTTAAAAAAAGAAGAAATTTTATTCCTTTTTCATACTATCTTATTTTAAATTGTTTCAGCATTTATGTTTGTATTTGAAACTAATGAAAGGATGAAAGAGTCATTGGATATTTTGTCAGTAATTTATAGATTTAATATACATACAAAACAGTAATTATTTCAGGAAAAGTAACTTACAGATAATTGCTACAGCAATTTACCGGTTTTTGTGGACTTGCATGTGTGACAGTTGCAACTAAAAATCATAAGATTAGTTAGGATGATGATGATGGTGCTGCTGATCATGATTTTGCTGTCAAACGAGATATTAATTCCTTGAAAAAGTATTCATTTAAATTAAAATTTCCTTTTATTTACATTTTAACAGTTATACAAACAATTGTAAACTTCTCCATCTCCTAGTTACAGTTTTTCTTCTAAATTGACTATATCTATTAATATCTGTGATCATGGAACTAAATAAAATAATTTGGTAATATTTGTTCAGTGACTTTCTTAATGTACTTGAAAAGTAGTTGTGTGTTTCTATTAGGTTTTATTTCATTTTCTTCAAAGATGGTAATGTAAGTTAGAAAAATACGTCTTGGTTTTGCTATCTTCAGTTTAAATGCTTCCTAAGTGTACCTGGAGGGTTTTTTTTTGTTTTGTTTTGTTTTGTTTTTTTGTGGTGCCCGGGACTGAACTCAGGCCCTTGTGCTTGCAAGGCAAGCACTCAAGCACTCTAATCACTGAGCTAAATCCCCAGCCCCTACCTGGAGGTTTTAAGTAAAAGTTCTGAGAATTAGTGACCTTTATCTTCATTACAAGAAACCACCAATTTCCTCTTTTGATTAGCTTTTTATTGTTGGGTAAAACATTATGCTATCTTATTCACTTGTGTGAAGATAATAAAGTATGTCATTTTGGAAATTGTAAAATGAAGGACAGATGTAATAAGATACCATTCATTAATGATAATACTGGAACTTAAATGGAACATTAAAATCAGATGTTCTATGTATGATAAATATACTGTAATTTTAGGAACAACTAAGCTGTGAATGTTTAATGGTGATGTTCTTGAAATTGGATTAATATTGTTAGCACTGTCCTTTTCAAGATGATTATCAGGTGAGTGGGGGAAAAATACAGGTGATTCTTGTTATTCTTAGTGATGTAATGTTCCATAAAATTGCCACAAACAATGGATTAGTGAATACTGAACCGTTACTCCTGGACGAAATACAGTTAGGTTCCTTTGTGCCTCTAGTCATAGTATTTTTGCAAGCAGATCAATATATAACCTTGTTTATGTTTCTATTTAAAGGCATCTTATTTACTATACATACTACTGATTGATTAACATGAACTCATGGCCAACAGCACTACATCTCATGTCTAAACCAAGCTTATCTACCAGACCTGTTTTATTCAGTAAGAGACTTGACAGCCTTCTTGCCCTTACAGATCCTAGATAACACTGTAGCGCTATGCTTAGTGGCCATTTTAAACAACCAGCATTAACAGGCAACAAAAAGTACAGATACACAAAAACCATGCTAGACTACAAACAGTATATTTATAGTACAAAAGTTGAACCTCAGCTGGGACTTGGATTTTTCTCCACTCTGCACATGTCTGCTAATGACTGCAAAAGCCCACTCATACTGATTTTGGGTTTACAAATACATTTTAAGGAGTAAGTGAATTCACAGATGTGAAATGTGTAAAATAAGGATTGTGTGTATGCTGAACGGTGAAAACAAATCAAATTGTTGTTAGATTCAGATACCTTTTTTCTTAAAAATCTTAATGTTTCAAAGTAATATGTCCTCTACTTTTGTTTTCTGATTTCTCAAACAGTATACATTTGTATAAAATCTCCATTATCAGTATTTGTTGTAAATAACTAAAATTAATGTAATGTTTCGCTGAATTGGATAGTAAGGAGTCTGCTACATAAAGGAATCATGAATTGCTTTGTGGCACTAGGAGATGGAGGTCTTTGGCTGCTGTGCAGGATAACGTACCTTCTTTAATACAGTTTCCAGATTGAGCTGTAGTCGTGTTCTTTAGGTAACTCTTCTGTGACAGCCCCCTGTGGACATAAAAAATCAGGGACATCCAGTATAGCAAAAGGGTGGAGAGCATGAGCTCTTGTTTTGGTGTCATCACTTTGTAGGTGTGTGACTTTAGGTTCATAACTGAAGTTCTTTGTGCCTCAGTTTTGTTGAACAATGACCATAGTACTAATATCTACCTAGTGGTTATAGTGTGAGAATTAAGTGAATTGATAGGTAGAAAGTGCTTGTTACGATTTAGATCTAGAGTGTCTCCCTAAAGCCTTGTGTGCTGAGAGGTGGGGGGCGGCATTTGGAAGGTGATTGAAACGTGAGGCACTGTCCTCTTCAATACACTAATGAGATCAGTAGCTCAAGGTGCTCTTGGGAGGGTGGGCTTGGCTGGAGGTGGGTCCCTTAATGGCGTGGCCTGGAAGCCAATACATATCTTCCTCCCCTAGCTCCCCTCTTGATTCTCTGCTTTCTGGCTGTCTTGACATGAGCTAGTTTTTCTTCTGGCATGCACCTGCCTTGGAGCTGGCTGACCGTGATCTGTAACCATGAGCCAGAATAAAAATCTCTCCTCCTTTAAGTTGTGCGTGTCTTTTATTGTGTCTTAGTGACAAGGAAAGTGACTAAGACAGTGTTTAAAATAGTGTCCTTCAATTACTGCTCAAAAAATCTTAGCTATCATCATCATCATCCTAATGTAGTCCCTTTTTAATTTCTCCTCATCCTTTGCTGTCGTGGGTGATAGAGTGATTGAAAAACTTGTGTTTTGTGTTCTTTTTTTTGTTTTGTTTTGTTTTGTTTTTGTTTGCATGCTGGAATTGAATTCAGGGCCTTCTGCTTGCTAGGCAAGTGCTCTACCATTTGAGCTAAATCAACAAACCCCTCTTATTGCTTGTAACCTGACCTCATGTAAAGGGTTGCAGTCACTTGAAATTACCTTCCAGCTTTGTGGACAAAGTGTGTATATACCATAAATGAACTTCATTTTTATACTTGAGTCTCATCCTCATCCTGCTTATTACATATATGCAGATACTCTAAAATCTGGAAAATACTCAGGATCTGAGACACTTCTGGTTCTAAGCAGCACAGGTAAAAGATAAGTAGCCTGTATTTTCAGAGTTAAAAACTAACAGATATCCAAGTACATAAATTCTTAAATGTATTCACTAGATTTTCTTAAACAGACCAGAAACCCTGCTATAAATAACATGATAGTGAAGTAGGCTTACTTTCTAGTAATGATTTCATTTTTCATAACAGTATTTTATTTGCAAGTAAATATAATTTTAAGAGTGTCATAGTGTTGACTTTATCTTTGAAGTTATTACCTAGTTTTTCTTTGACAGTTGATGTTAAAATATATTTAGCCTTGTTAGGCAAGATAACTTTGATATTTTCCTTCTGAATTTGTTGCAAAAACAGGTATAATTGCCTGGGATATATGTCGTTCAAAGATATTCTTTTTCAGAACAGTAATTTAAAGTACCTTTAATCATAGTAGATAAAGGCCAGATGTCCCTTTTTTCTATATTTAAGTGACCCAACATAGTATGTTACTGAACTTTGTCTCAAATATGGGGGAAATCCGGGGTACTGCATAGAGCTAGTTCCATATTAGAGTCACAGATTTTATATACTGTATTAGTGGTGAAGGCTCATTTTAGTGACAGATCATTTTAGTAACAGATGGACTTAGTTTGAATAAAAACAAGTAATTTGTTTTCATTTACAGGGTCAGCCGAGTAATTAATAAAATGACAGACCTGAAGAAGCTTTTGGTATATGATCAAGTATATTGGGTTAATGAACAGTATACATAGTTTTAATTAAAGGAACAGGAAAAATTGAGAAGAAAACACTGAAATCGTTCAGATTTAGTCAAATTTTGAAAATAATGATTGAAACTAATAGTTTATGTGTTCTCATAGAAAGAGGAAAAAGGGGATTTTTATTATAAGTATAGAATGCATCTTTTGTAGATTGTTTTTGCATTTTCTTGTATTCTGAAAAAGCTTTTTAAATTTAAGAAGACAATGTATAAGCCAGGTGTGGTGGCACATGCCTGTAATCCCAGCATTTGGGAGGCTGAGGCAGGAGATATCCATGAGTTCCAAGCCAGCCAGTGCTCCATAGTGAGTTCAAGGCCAGCCTGAACTTCATAGCAAGACCCTGTCTCAAAAAACTGTAAAAGACACCTTCAGTCTCTCAGCGAACATTTTGATTCCCATGGAATTGCACTTTTCTGATGAATAGTGATGTTGGGCATATTTACCTTTATCTTTTGTTTTCATTTCTGTGCTTTCTCTGTTTTTGTTACCCCCTCCCCAATCCTGAAGTTTAGTTTTGTTTTTTTTTTTTTATTATTAATTCTTAGGAGTTCTTTGGTATGCTCTGGACATGGATACTTGGTGGTTATTATGTATTGTATTTCCTGTTAATGGATTAGCTTTTTTATGTCATTTTAGTGAAGAGAATTGAATTTTAATACAGTGAAATTTATCAGTCTCTTGAATGATTTAGTATTTCTATGGCTTCAAGGTCTTCACTATATTTCTAGTTTTAAATTTTTTCTCTTGTATTTACTTGAAATCTGTTTGGAATCAGTTCTTTTGAAGTGTGAAAGTTAGTAGTCCAATTGCTTTTTTTCCCATTTGGATAACAGCTTTAGTATTATTTATTGCATTTTTCCCTTCAGTGGCTGTAGAGCACCACCTGTCATTTCATGACTCTGTTTTTGCCCTTTTCTTTGCTAGGATGTTCTGTTCCATTGGTTGTCTCTCTTCACACAAATATGATACCATTTCGAATTTTGTAAATCTAATGAGGCACGTTATCTGGTAGGACAAGTATTCTACATTTCTGTTAGGATGGCTGATCTATTCACATGATTTGAGAACCATCATACCTAAACACTTAGCAAAGATATTCTTCTAGTTTATAATTGGAACTTCACGGAATTTGCTTGTGAAATTATAAAGAAAGAAAATTCTTAAAAATGTTTCATATCTCTGTCATCAGGAAAATGTTTCATCTCCCTGTCAATGAACATCATCTCTGTTTATTTACATGATTTTTGCTATGTAGATCTTTTGTCAGGCTTATTCTTAGGTATTTAGTATTTTTTGATGCTATTATAAATGGTATCATCTAGAAATTTCAGTTTATTCCTGTTATATAAAAATTAAATTGACTCTTCCTTGTTTTGAATCTAGCAACCTTGCTTAAATGCTTTTATTAATTCTGGTAACTTGCTTACACATTTCTTGAGTTTTATATGTAGACAATCATAACTCTAAAAGTCATCAAGAAGAAAAGAAGTTCTTTTTTTTTTGTTATGTGATTCTGAACAGGTTTCCTATTTTGTTTCAGATTTATTTTTAGTTTTCCAGTAAGGTACTTTTTGTCATTGTTGTTCTTAGCGTGAAGATTTTAGCAAATATTTTATCTTCTAAGGAAATATTCATACGATTTTGCTTTAATCTCTTAACACAATGAATTGCATTTGTACACTTTTCTGATGTCAGACTACATTTCCAATTTAGTGATGATACACTATCCTTTTATAACCTATCACATACTTTTGTACTGTAAATTTGTACTTTAGGATTATAGTAGCAGGCTGAGTGGCTCAGTAGCTGCACCTGGGGGATTCAGGAGTCAGTCTGTGTTTACCCACATAGTAAGACAAAAATGTGTTTATTATGACACCTCACAAGCTGAACTGAAAGCATTCATAGGTTTGCTGTTCTTTTAGCACAGTTTTATCTTGCTAAAATTGCGGGAATGGGCAAGACTTATGACTGTAAAAGATTTATGGGTGTGGGCTTCAGGTTTATAGAAGAGAGCAGTGACACTGAGGAGATTTGGTTTCCTTCAAAATTGCCTGAGGTCTGATGACTAAAGCACCCACCAAAGCAGAAAAAGAACTGATAATCTGGCTGCTATTCACTCAGTGTTTGAACAGTTTTGTGGGTAATTGTCAAGAACTGGCACGCTGTCTAAATACACAACTATGGATGAACACCTAGCAGCATTTCCTGGCCAGTGTACCTTTATGCTATATATGCCCAAAAAACCTTCAATATATGGCAGAAATATGTATGCCCTTGTAGATGTGGAGACGTAGTGCCTTCAATTTAGAAGTTTATCCTGGAACTTAGCCATCTGGCCCTTATTCTTATAATAATAAAATGAATGATGTTGTGAAAGGACTTGTTGCTCCCATCTCCTAGACTAATTGGGATATGACATTTGGCAGTTGGTTTACCAGTTTCCAGTTGATGTTACATTTGCTAACCAAGCACAAATTGCTCAGCATAGGAACTGTATGTGAGAACACAGCTGAAATTTAAAATGAAATGTTTAAAATTTCAAAACAAAGAATTGTGTAGTACAATCTTTGGGTTTCAGAAAAATATAACATTGGTCTTGTATATGGCAAAGAAAAACAAACTGGTACTGCTGATGTCAATATGTTAACATTGCACCGTGATGGAAATATTGACAGGGAAGCCTCCACAAAACCAAAGGCTGAAATGGTAACTTTCTGTAACAAAAACCAGATGTGTAATAATGTTGTTGATGAATTACACAGCAACTATGAAGTCACTCAAAACACAGAGTGTTGGCCAACTGTTGTGTTGTACTTGATCCTAAGTGTGGGGGCTAAATAGTTTGATAGTTTGCAAAGAAGATAACAAGTACACAGGAAAACTGCACAAAAAAATTGTGGCGTGCACTGGTGAGCAGACTGGTAAAGAGACAGGACACAAACACCCACTACAACAACAGGAGGAACAAAAAGGTGTCAACTGTGCCCTGCAAAGAAGGACAGGAAAACAAAACGCACATGTTGTCAGACATGTGCATGAAACATGCAGTTTTCATGTGTTAAAACTGCCTTGGGGGTGACAGTTGAAGCCAAGATTATTTCTGTAGTAGACTTGTTTGTATTTACATTGTAGTTCACATAGGAATTTATTTCCAATGTTATCTTTTAGGTTTTGTAAGCAAGTACACAGCCGATGTGAAAGTGTTGATGTTTATCCTAAATGTGTAATACATATGGAATTTGTTGCTTTATTTTACTGATATTTTATGTTCCTGTTCACTACATATTTACCTCCTGATAAAACACCAAGACCAGTGAGTTGTTAAGTATGTCTTGCAAAAAGACCAGGAAAGCAAAACACATGTGCTATCAGGGTAAGCCATATGTGTGTATGGAACATGCTCTTTTCATATGTGAAGATGGCTTTAGGTGTCATAATTGAAATAAAGATTATTTTTGCTGTAGAGTTCTATTGGTATTTTCATTGTAGTTCATATAGGAATTTATTTCTGTTGCTATTCTTTAGACTTTGTACATCAGAAACAGTCGATGTTGAAAATTTTGATGCTTTTTAATAAATAATAAATACAAACAATTCAGTAGTTTATTTTTTTGATATTTTTTCCTGTTAAGTACTTATTGTTTAATATTATAAAACTCCTAAAATTAGAATTAATAATTCATCAACTGAAATATTATAAATAATAAATGAGGGTATTATATACCCATGTGATTTGTTATCAAGAGTTTTTGTATCTGTTGGAGAGAGTGACTTTTAACTTTTTTCCCTTGTATTTAAATAGCCTGGTTTTGAGGTTGTATTGGTTTCAGAAAATATTTTTTTTTTTTGGTTCTTAGAAGAGCTTGAAGTTTGGAATGATCTTTTCCTTGAATTTGATGGAACTGTCCTGTAAAATATGGTTCTGTATTGTTGTCAGGTGGGGAAAGGTAGAAATCGGGTATCAACCCATTTTTTTTTTTTTAAATCAGTTATGAAAGTATCCACTTAGTCTGTTCCTTTGGGTAAGTGGTATTTTCCTAGAGATTGGGCTGATCATCTAGGGGGTGTGTGTGTGAGTTTTTTTGTGCCTCTTGATCCCAAATTCTAGACTTTGAATCTTTGTTCATCCTCTCGTCTACGTTTGTGTATTTCACTAATTTATATTCTTAACTGTTTTACCTCCTTTCTTGCTTGAGTTTATTTTGGTTTTTTTTATGATTTTTTTTTGTAGTTTGGGCACTTAACTCCATCTTTAACTTTTCTTGTTTACTGTGTTTCACCTGTAAATTTTACCTTGTAAAATTGATTTTGTAATTCGTCTGATACTAATTTTCAAAAAGCTTGTTCAGACGTGCTTTTTTTAATCTATTATATTGTTCTGTAAATATTTCCAGTGTGCTTGACAAAGGTGTTGTATTTTCTCACTGCTTGGTACAAAGTTCTGTATGTTTCCATCAAGTCAAGTTTATTAATCCTGTGGTTGAATTACTTTCTTTCTTCATTTTTTCCTCTTGATATAGGGGGAAAAAATATAACTCCCAAATTGCCAGATGTCAGTTACGCTGAGTTTGTGTTCCCCTAAGTCGAAGAATGAATTCTAAGGAACAAAGGAGGTTAAGAGTAGGAAATTTATTGAGAGAGAGAAAGAGAGCTCCTGAAAGACAGGAGGGGACCCGAGTGGGTTGCCAATTAGCTCAGTTTTGAGGGGAAGTTTTATAGAGCAAAATCGCAAGGCAGGTACAATGTGTGTCAAAATGATGATTAACCAATAATAGTGTAGTCGCTTAGGTAATATTGATCCAATGGGGAAGAAGGTCACATAGCAAATGAACATGGAAGGAATAAAGACATTCCAGGATGGGGTGAATCTGGAGGTTTTGGTCGCCCACGTGGATGACCTAGACTTTCTTCAGTTCATTGTTTATCCCTCAGCCTAATCTTGAGTCCTGACCTTCAATGGATGTGTCTCCCGTCATAGCTGTAGCATGTTCTCTTGTGTATTGACTCCATTGAGGGCCCAGCCCTGTCTGACTGCCTATAATATTTCTACCTTCCTTAGCTGTCTATAATACTTTTATAAAGTACTTAATAAAAGTAAAACAAGTATGAAATGTGTGCCTTTGTCTAATCTTTGCTGTAGCGGTGTATCTTGAGATTATAAACCAAGTTTTAAATTACTTTCCAGTAAATTCAAGCATATATGAAGCATTTTTTGTCTTTTAGAAATAGTATAAGAAATGTATTACTATAAGTTTATTCAATTTGATAATCTAAAGAATTTTAGTCCATTTGTATTCATTATGATAGGGTTTGGCCTTTTAGTATCTTCTCTCTCTTTTTCTGTCTCCCTCCTTTCCCTTATTTTTAATTGATTTAAGACTTTTTCCCTGTTTATTATTTTTGGTATATTTGTTTTTTCACTTCCATTCTTCTTCCACATCTGGTTTTTCAGGTTATACATTATTTCTTTTTCCTCAGTCGTTCACTTGAAATTTTACTCTGTCTCCTTATAGACATTTTAAATTAACATCTTAACTCCCTCTCTTAACACAGGCCTGTGGAACAGTTTAACTTAATCTTTTTTTTTTTTTTTCCGATTTAATTGTTCCCAGGCTGACTTTTTAAATGCCTTTATTTTGTCTAACTAAAAGGTTGGTAGGCTCTCACAAATGCCATTGAGCAAATGCCTTGTAACTTGTTATCATCCAAGGGTTGTTTTCTGCAATGGGAAACCAGCTTTAGGGAAGTACTCTATCAGCAGAATCTGGTATCCAAAAACTGCTGGTGATCGCTTTTTTGAGGTTTATATTCTTGGAAGAGTCAGAAGTTTCTTTGAGCATGTTCTATATTCAGCTTCTTTGGAAGAAATCTGACAAAATGGACTTTCTGTTGATGTAATATAAAAGCTAAAGTAATATTATTTTAAAAAATAGAATATGATCTTACATATCGAATAGCAGTTGTATGAAACAGCATATTCAACGTTAATTTTTAATTGGTGACATTTTTCTTTGACGAGTCAGCTTCTGCTATCTGATAAAAATGTGTATTATCCTTTCATATATATGGACTGCAGAAAAATCATTTGACCTACTCATAACCCCTATTGAAAGGAGCCTCTGTAGAAGATAATGTGGATGAGGTCATGGAGTTTTAAAGAAACATTGTGAGTCATTTAGTCATTTTAAGTATCTTGTTTGACTCTTAGGACTTTATCATTGCTCATTTCTTTATTGTCGCTTCTTTAGATTTTATTAACTAGCAATTTCTTTCTCTCTAGATAAGAAAAATGTACAATGTTTAAAAAATAAGAGATTTTAAATTTATTGCCACTTTGGACATGTAGAAAAAATAAAATGGAACAGAATTCCGTTTTTTTTTGTTTGTTTTGGTTTTGATTTTTTGAGGGGGGCTGGGGATCAAACTCAGAGCCTGGTGCTTGATAGGCAAGTGCTCTGCCACTTAAGCTAAATCCCCAACCCCCAAAATACCATTTTTAAGTAAAAGCACACACTTATTCTCAACTGATTGAGAACCACTGAAATTCATGGATAAGTGCTTGATTTAATTTTAGGATTATCTTACACTCTCTAAAATTTCCTGGAGCAACCATGCCGCAATACTATTTTATGTCCAAATCAAAATTCAGTAAGTACATTGAATTGCAGTTTATTTCTACATACATTAAAAGTTACAAAGAGGTAGTAAGAGGATGAAGTGTACTCTCAGTAGGTGAAAAGGTTTGCATAATAGAAAAGCTTACAGTTTTTATTGTCATGGAAAAATCTAAAGTTAATATAGTTAAAGAGTATAAAAGTCACATCTTTGGAGGAAGAATTGGTTTTTAACTTATACTTTAGAAAAGGTTAGAGAAAGGGGAAAGGCAAAACAACTGGTGTTTTAAATAATTCTATTTCAATAAATGACAAAATGCCCTTTGGCAGAGCTTCATAATGTATGTGTAATGTCCACATCATTCATCTCCAAGCTGTTCAAATTAGGTGCTTTGTGATTACTATTTATAATTTTAAATTCATCTACATTATAAACATAATTTTCAGTATTTGTTTACATTCTATATAAGTGACATTTTCAATCATGAAAAGTGCAAACTACAAGTAAAAAATTTCTAGATGACTGTTACTTTCTAATTTGTCTCATGCCAGCACAAATGTGTATTCCTTTTCCTGAGGTACTATTTTGGTGGTTGCAGAGTTTTTTCCAATTACTGATTTCTCTTTTTGAAGTAAACACAGCTTTTGTCTTTGTCATGAAAATAATAATCATTTCATTGATTTAAAAAGTGTTGAAAAACTTCAGGTAATTTTTAAATAATTGGTGCTCATACTATTACTCTTATAATCCAGTACTCATGTGCTAATACATTATATTATGTGTAATAATATGTTAATACCCGATAACATTACTCTTACTAGTAATAAGATGTATTCCTATTCTGTATGTTTTTGCCATTGGGACAGGACTAGAGTTGAATAATAGGGGTATATAAACTTACAGTGAACTTGTTTTAATCCTTCAGTAACTAGCCATTTTAAAATGCAAGGTTTATATAGTATCAGGCTCTAACAGTAGAGATATAATACTGATTTTCTTGGATAGTATTTAGGGAATATCAGATTTTTAATTGAAGTAGATGGGCTGGAGAAACTGCATCACTGCAGGCAAAATCTTGAGCATGTTTTTGGTTTTGTTTTTTTGTTTTTTGAGATATATTCTCACTATATAGGTCAAGCTTGCCTTAAACTTACTGTGTATCCTAGGCTGGCCTCGAACTTGTGGAGATCCACTTGCCTCAGCCTCTCAAGTGCTGAGATTACAGGTGTACACCACCACACCCAGCATGAACTTTCTAATTTTTGAAAATGAAGAATAATGTTGGAGGATCTAACTACCTGATGAAGACAGATCTTAAAAAGCAGCAGTAATCAAGACAGTGTGGTATTGGCATAAGGATGGACTTACAGACCAGTGGAACAGAATATAAAGGAAGTAGAATTGTTGTGAAATGTGAATATGTAGAAAATCATTAATTACAAATTAATTTGTTTTATTGGGTGATTTTTATATATCTGTAGTTAAACTAATAAACATTTTACATGGTCATGTTATCTGTTCTCCCTATCCCCCTATCCGTGGCAGCCACTGAATCATCTGCTTTCTGGCTCTATCATTTTGCCATTTCTAGGATGTCCTGTCATTTGAAGCAAAGAATACAAAGTGTAGACTTTTGCAGCTTGGTTTGTTCATTTACCATGATGCTTTTAGACTCATCCATGTTGTTACTTTGGCATCTCTGAAAACTTACATACCCAAATAGGGGAGGGAGTGCTTTTTTTGTGTTCTAGTGGTAAAACTGGAGGATTGTTCTACAGTCAGGAATTCATAGAGCTTTCTGGTATACCCTGTGATAATTCATTTGTTTTCATCTTTTCATGGCATATCAAACTGTTCTGGTTCTTTGTGTTATTTTGTGTTATACTGTGTTCCATTTAACTATTTTCGTATCTGTAAATTTAATTAGGTGGAATCTTACTTATTTCTCTTATCCCTACCACAGCTATAATCCCTGGTTTGTGATGTGCATACAATAAATATTAATGGGTAGGAAATATTTTTTAATAAAGAATCAATTTTGTGTCGTGATGTATTTTATCAAGCTTGACATTTATTCAACAAGCATTTATTGAGTAACTTGTTATGTGGTGTTATACTAGCTGGTTTGGGATATATAAAAATGTAGCATCTAAACCTTTGGATTAGAAAAAAATTAATTTCTGTTTAAATGTAATATAAAGAAAGAGCGGGTAATCAGTTTAAAATTAGATTAAGAGGGCTGGGGATTTAGCTCAGTGATTAGAGTGCTTGCCTTGCAAGCACAAGGGCCTGAGTTCGATCCCCGGCACCACAAAAAAAAAAAAAAAAATTAATAATAAAATTAGATTAAGAATAGACTAAGAATATTGAGAAAAATGTTTAGTCTGATGACACTTTTCAGTAGTTACGATGTTCAAAATAATCGTAGCTTAAAACGTTGCTGAAGATCATTCCTGAGATTTTTATAAAGTCATCCCCCTCACTGTCACATTGTTAGGTTGGCCAGAAGATTTAAACTGTGCAGTGAGTGAAGTGTTCTTACACCGCGGAAGAGCAGAAGACTGAATTTTCAAAAGTGAACTCAAGTTTCTTCTGATGCTTCAGTACATTTTCTTTCTCTAAAGACACAATAAAGAGTAATGATTCAAAGATTCACTAACTTTTTTTTCCTTTTAAAATAGTTTTTAGCCCTCATATGGGGTATCAAACAGCACCTGAAACAAAGCCCTTTATCTTCATAGAGCTATTGAATAGTAATAAAAATTTGACTACAGTATTTTTATATAGATAATCAGTATATTTCTATATTAATTGTTAAAATAATGTCAGAGTTTTTTATTTCTCCGAGTGTTTAACATAAAGAACACATGGACTCTTGATATGACAAACTGCAGTAAGGTTTTGTTGGATAGACTTACATTGATGACTGCTGGCAAGGGGCAGTGTAGTTTGGAGGAGCATTGGGGTGTTGGTCAGGAGACCATGTCCGTCATCACAAAGTAGAGGGTCATCAGAGCAGAGCTTAGTTTTCTCAGACCTGTTGACTATACGCATAGTGGTGCCTCTTCTTCAGATGATATGAAGCAAATGTAAATGAGGAAATAGTAACATGTTTTATGTTTGTCAAAACTAAGCAGTTGATATTGGTAAATGACTATTAACTAAACTCTAGGCTTTATTCAGATTTCACTAGTTTTTTTCATAACACCTTTCTTGTTACAGGATCCATTATAGGGTACCACATTGCATTTAGTTGTCACATCTTTTCAGTAACACATCAGTTTGCAGTCAAATTCTGAGCTTTCTAGGTATTTGACAATTATTGTTTGCCTATTTTAGGAAGCAGTCTACATACGGAGCATCATGCAGTCTTTTCTTGAAACTCAGGATTTATGATGAAACTTCAGTTACACAGTTCATGTTTTGTGACTTTATCTCAAGTTGTTGTGCTCTTCTAGCTGGCCTTTCATCAGTGTGACCTTACTAAAAAGCCAACAGTGGTGTGTACTAGAGAGAAGAGGGAAAGGTCACTTCTGGCTTTAGGGAGGGCCTTCTGTTTATTACTTGAATCCAGATAAATACCGAAAGAGGCAAGGGGTAGGAGGGAGGAAAACCAGTGTGGGCAAAGACCCGAGGAATTTTCCAAGGATAGTGTTGAAAAAGTGTTGAACTTGGGGTCCAAAGTTCATAATTGAGGTACTGTCATGTAGTAGTCTGTGGCTTTCACCAAGTCTCTGATCGTTTCCATGTTTATAAAACAAGGACTTGCTAACTAAGTGATGTGTAAAGGTCTTTCATTTCTAAACAGCTATAATCCAACCCCAGGTCGAATGTCTGGGTTGGAAGTGGAGCTGCCTTTGTAACTGTAACCCAAGGTGGGCAGAGTCTCACATAGGTGGGGACAGTTGGTTAATATGTTTGTGACACATCTGGCCAATGTAACCAGGATTTAGGCCCTTCAAAGACCTAAATTTATGTGACTTCCAAGCTTGTCTAATAGTTTATTGCTTCTCTTGTGTTATAAGACGGGTTATTCAAAAGGTCTTACACAATGATTAGATGTAGGGGCTGGTAAGAAAGGAGGTTTAAAATTTGTTTTGTGACTATGCAACTGAAACAAATGAAAGTACCATTTTAAAAGGTTATGGCAGGTGATAAAGGTATAATTTTTATAGACTGTTTGGTAAGACAAAAAAGCCCCAGAAATCAACTGTATCAACATAGACATGACTGCTGTTAGTATTTCCATCTCTTTTCTTAAAAATGTGATACATATATTTATGTATATATGCAGTTGAGTTGCTAATATGCATACAGAATTTTGTGATTTGCTTGTTTCCTTAATCTATTATGAACATATCCCAATATCATTAAGTGATCTTCCAAAATCTTGATTTTCAGCAGCTATGTCACAGTTGATTGAAAACCATGAATGATTGAACTATTACCATTTTTGCTGGACTTTGTTATGTTGAATTTCACTATTGCTATTTTGTTTTGAGCCCCTTTACAAAACCCTTTATCATACCTATTAATTATCTGAAGGAGCTTCTTAGAAATGGATTTAACAAATGACTCTTGGATTTTTAAGAAATTATATTACTTTCTCCTCTCACCTGTAGTAGTGTAGCATGACTGTCATGCACACTTTTGCCATTAAGTACTACAGTTGGTGCTCTTCAGTGGGGCTTGGTTTATTTTAAAGAATATTTTGACTTTGTTGAATTTGGGTGACAGTTGGACAGACAAGTATAATGTTCAAGCACTTGAAGATTCAGAATGAATAATGCAGAATACACATGGTATAATTAAAAATTTAAGGCGTGACAGTATGTAGTTTATAGGAAACAGGATTAAATCTCTAAGCGTTAAGTATAGTGTGCGTGATGGTGTCTGTGGCATCATTCATAGCAAGAAGTAAAGTGATCTAAAGGCCAAACTAGAATATAAGGGATTGAAGTGGGAAAAGGTATTAAGTGCATCCAGACAATACTGGAGGTAATAGATGCAGATTTATATTAATAAGCTATCCTTGAAGGCCTTATCCTAAGGAATGTTCAGCTTACGTGTACTGTAGTAACCACTTTGGTAAATTTCGAACTTTCCAGACATCATTTCTCTGTTGTGCCACTAGAAGTTTTATGTCATATAGATAAGTGTGTTCTTGATCTTCTTAGTGAGCCTTTTGCCATTTTATATTGTATTCTTGCAGATAATAATGTAAGGCCAAAGTCCTTAATTTTTATCTGAACCGCTGTGTTAAAATTGTTCATTGCATACTAGTTTCTGATTCTTCCAAAGTTACAGGTCTCGTGGCGTAACACTTACATTATGTCTAGTGATGTGTACTGGTTCATGTTTTAGAGTCATACCTGCAGATTGGGAATGTTTTATATTTTTGTTCTTTCTGCATATTGGATATCCTTCCCTCAGCAGTTTTGAACCATGGCTACACATCATATCATCTGATGGTCTTTTAAACCTCTATAGACATTAAGACCACACCCCAGTCTAATGGTATGAGAATGGGGTTAAACTTCACAGATGATTCTACTTGGTAGCTAAGAGAGGGACCCATGGTTTCAGATGTAGTAACAGCATCAATTAACTTAGTCGTAATTAAAGACGTTGCTCATTAGAATCAGCTGGGATATTTTTTCGCCACACTTTTACTTCCCTCATTCTCACCTTATTACTTGAGTGAGCCAGTGTTAATTAGTAGCGTTACATATCCTTGCCCTAGATATGTCCAAACCAAAAATACACAGGATCAGTTTATTAAGTACCAATTTTCTTGTGCTCCTTGTAAGGGGATATGTAGTTTATTTGAGTGGATTTGCCTAGTCATTATTATTTTATGTAGATAATTTTATGTTCTTAGTATGTTTGTATAATCTCTATGAGATCAGGGCGTGGATCTTTCTGTTAATCACTGTATTTGCAGTAGCCAGTAGTATCAGGCCCATGGTATATACTCAGTAAATGTTTCAAGAGTGTATTTTGGGAACATTTCACTATTGCATGTATGTACAACCTGTATGAAATTTTGTAATTACATTGTTTACCAAGGAAAATTATCTTCCATGAAGCAGAAGATAAGTAGGGAATAGATGGATTGAATTGCAGGTTAGGGCTTCTGCATGAGCATTATTTTTGAACAAAATGTAGCATGCAGCACAATTGCTGGTAGAGGATACATTTCCATACCTGGTCATTGTGTATCAAATTCTAAAACAGAACATACAGAAAAAAGTACTGGACCAGTGGGTGCTTTAAAAGTTTGTTTAGTTTAGGCTTTATTATAAACTGACCGAGAGCTGCACCCGTGAATTAACTGTTAGTTGTATTTTACCCAACATAAGCTTGTTTTAAAGGGTAGAAAATGAAATGAAGTAACTGTCAAATAGGACTGCCTCATAGTACAGATAAACAGTATTTTGGTAAAATACTTAACATTTTGGATAAGCAGTTAAATTTAGTGTACAATCATTGGAGAGAAGAGAATCACCTAAGAATGTATAAGTAGTTCTAGCCAAGATATCTAAAAGCTCTTACTAATCCATATTATTTCAGAATCAGAGAATCTGTTAGAGATCTCCAGTTTTAAGATCAGGAATAAAAGTATGTAGAAATTTACTTAATATCCTCTGTGGTTTAGATTTTCTTCTGCAGTACATTTGAAACATGCTTTAGTGTATAAGCCTCACTAGAGGGCACCCCATTTGCAGTATTAAAGAGTAAACTGGAAGTCTCTCCAACCCCCGATTTTTTAATTAGTATTATTTTGAGTTAGGGTTTTGCTAAATTGCCCAGGCTGGGCTTGAACTAGGGCTCCTGCTGCCTCAGCCTCCCAGGATGCTGGGATTAGAGGCATAAACCACGTCTAGCTCACCCTTATTTTTTAATTTTAAAAAATCTTTGTTAAACATAAAAAAACATTTTAGACAATGAAAAGTAGATTTTCTTCTCATTCTGGTACTCCAGAGCATTCTTAAAGATAACCACTATTAGCATTTTCTTTTGTATTTTTCCAGAAAGAGTTATTCATATTGCAAGTTAACACATGCAAATAGCTTTTGTAGTTCATACTTATAATAAAAGGAACATTTATATCCATCGTTTTTTTCTCCTTTCCACTTAACATTATGTCTTGGAGATTGTTCCAGATTCCATGTTACTTTCTTATTTTCCTTACTGTGAGATGGCCTAAACCCCATGTCTCGAGGCAAAGTCTCCGTCTATAACACCTTTATACTTCAGCCTCTTTATGTGTATCTTTTGCTTTGCTCTCATTGGCTTTCTTCTTCTTCTCCTCCCCTCCTCCTCTTCCCTCCCTCCCTCCCTGCCTTCTTCCTCCCTCCCTTCCTCCCTTCTTCCTCCCTCCCTTCCTCCCTTCTTCCTTCTTCTGTCACGTATTTGTTATAGTTTGGTCTGCCACGTATTATTCTGGCCTAGGTCTGGTTCTCTCATTTTGATCATCATCTCTTCTCGTTCTGTATTCTTCTGCAGCCTGGCCCATCCTACCTGCAGGATTTTAATCACCGCCCATGTACCAAGGTCTCACAAATTTATATCCACACTCACACACCCCTTGTACTGGAGATTGATCACAGAGCATTTCATTGAGCTACATCATCTCCAGTCCACTTTTTATTTTTTGTTTTGGGACAGGGTATCTCTAAGCTGCTAGCTGCTGAGGCCGGGCTTTCACTTGTGATTCTCTACCTCCGCTGCCCAGAGTGCTAGGATTACTGGGTCACATTTCCAATACCTTTCCTTTGTAACATTCGTTACATTTTCTTTTTCATATTTTTCAAGTTTAATTTA
The DNA here is from genome assembly GCA_004026905.1 of Hystrix cristata. Classification (NCBI taxonomy): domain Eukaryota; kingdom Metazoa; phylum Chordata; class Mammalia; order Rodentia; family Hystricidae; genus Hystrix; species Hystrix cristata. The sequence continues at coordinate 25,319 of PVJO010004863.1, forward strand.
CAGCTATGTCTTCACACTCTAATCTTGAAAGCAGTAACTGTTGCATCAATAATTTCTAGCACAGGTACCCAACACAAAATAATATGCATGCAGTAAATCTGTAATGATTTGATGATTTAATTTATTTCATCATTGCATCTGACAAGTACTATATTTTGTACATTTTAAAAGCTCAGATACATCTTTTTGGTTCAAGATGAATTCATGTTCATAAGGCACAGTATGAATTAATAAGTTATAGCATTTTCCTGGTTGGCTGTAGTAAGAATAATTTCTCTCTCTAGCAGAATCCACAAATTTGTAAAAGGTGAAGAAAGTAGGAGTATAAAACAATGGGGAACTACTACAAGACAACTAGTTTTACTTTTTCACTTAGAATTATTTCTCTGTATTGTTTTCCTAACCAGCTTGCTCCTCCAAGTTGTCTGTGTATCTCTTCCTAATAAATTGTGAACTCCTAACTTTCTCTTAGCCAGAGAAATAAAATGTTTCCTAAATTTGCAGCTGTTCACTTGTAAAACATTTATTTGAAGTATGGGAAGAAATACAGATGTATGGCTTTTCCTTAGGAAAATTATGAATTCTGCTTAGGTTACTAGTGCAGTATACACATATCTATTTAACAATTGATGTACTTAATATGATTAAATCTTTAGGGATATTCCAAAGCCCCAAGCACCCTGGTAGCCTTGTTAAATTAAGCAACTCATTGGTAACTAAGATTATTATTTCACCTTCTTCCTGTGTTCCAGTAAAGTATAGAACTCTATATAGACTTCAGGTGAGAAGGAAAAGCAGCGACTGGGAGGAGAAGGCTATTCTTTCTTCTTTTCTTTTTTTTAAAACCCCTCAGATGTTACTGTGTACAGTGAGCTTATGTTTCCACAAATGCTGAGGAATGAAATCATGAACCAAAAGAGAAGGTTAGGGGAGTTTTATTGGAAATAAGAGGAATAGCTCCTGGGTTAATAGGAGGGTGCCCAAGTGGATGGCCCAAGAAGGGTATTCTTGCTGTCTCCATTAACAGAAGCCAGAGATCTCCTGGACAGAGCAGCTTTTTGATTGTAAGTATTTTAGTTCAATCTAGTATTATACTGCACAGTGAATATGAATATAAAAAACGAGGAGCTTAAATTGTAAGATTGTGACCACAGTATTAGCAAAATACAGTGTCCTTATGTTGATATGGGATTTCACTGTCCTCACAATTTATCTCTAGCTCTAGGGCCTGTCGAGTATTAGATGTTCGAAATAATGTTGCACTGACTGAGCTTGGATGTATAAAGAAATACTTCATGCTGGGTGTGATTGTACTTTTTAGAAATGCTTTCACTTGCCTTTATACAAGTGTACTTTGCAGTGAATAAATCTAGGCTAGCATTCTTACTTTGTTATAAAGTGTTTCTCATGATTATATACAATAGGCTTGGCTGCATTTGGATGATGGATGTCATAATAGGCCTTTAAAGAGACAGAGCACAAGCTTTATAGTACTGTACAGTTGTAGTTTTGAAGAGGGACTGTATGGTAATTACTGGATCAAGAAAGCCTGTTACCTGGTGCAGATGGAAGTCTTTAGGCAGGTGTTTTAAATACTTTTTTGAGTTAATCACCTTTTTCATATATACATTTAACTGCTAGAAATATTAACTCTTTCATAAACATGGTTTTGCAAACTGCAAGTTTATTTATGAATAGTATATATAGTATAGACACACTGCCTTTTTAGGATTATGTTCAATCTAGCTCCTTTAAACGAATGAACACAAAAATAAATACTGCTGCTTTCTCTGTGAACCATGTGGTAATGTTGTCAAGGCTGGGCAGAAGGAGAGTCTGTTTATATGCCATATTCTCAATATGTGAAAAAGACAAGGTCTCACAAATTCTACTTTTACATATCATGGTAAATTAAATTACAAAGGGCCAGCAGATTACAAGAGCATTTTGCTGTAATTTATGTAAAAGATGTTGAGCTTTTGTTTGTTTTTTTTGTTTTGTTTTGTTTTTGAGACATAGTTTTGCTATGTATTTCAGGCTGGCCCTTACTCGTCCTTAGACATTTATGTAGCTCAGGCTTGCCTTCAAGTCTTAGAGATCCTCCTGACTCAGCTTTTTGAGAGCTAGGATTATACAGGCATGAGCTACCATGCCTGGTGGTTAATAAACTTTTAAAAAAGGAATTAGAATCTGATTAACACAAATTTTACAAAAAGAATCCACTGTTCTACATAAAAGTACTCTAATCACAATATCTAGAAAATTATGGAAATTTTTTTTGGGGGGTGCTGGGAATCAAATTCAGGGCCTTGCACTTGCTAGGCGAGTGCTCTACCACTTAAGCTAAATCCTCCAACCCCAAAGATGATATTTGTTTGGATTTACTCCTTCAAAATATGCGAAGAAGATATTTTAAAAGAGAACCTTATCTATCTATGATCATAGGCAAGCCACTTAACCTTCCTGGTCCTTCATTTTCTCATCTACGAAAATGTGATAAAAATTCTCCTCAGATTACTAAAGATTAAGATACATAACCTTTCACGTGTCCGGCATATAGCTGCTACTTCTTAAAAGGTTTCATTATTTAATTACATTAATAGTAAACTAAAGTTGAATGCACTTTGAAACTTTTTGTTTTAATATAAGTATAGAAATAAATATGCCATGGCTAGTCATATGATAATTCTCACATATAATCTAGCTTGAACATTTTTCCTCAGTATTGGGGATTGAACCCAAGGACTTTGCCCTGAGCTGCATTCTCAATCCCAACACCTTTTTGAGATAGGATCTTGCTAAGTGGCTGAGTTTCCCAGGCTGGGCCCAAATTTATAATCAGTCCTCATGCCCCCACATCTCAGAGTGCTGGGGTTATAGGCATGTACCACCACATCAGGCTTGGTCATTTATTTTAATTGCTATAAAATATGTTTACCTTTTATTGATGAGCATTTTGGATTTTTGCAGTTTTCCACTATCTTAATGCTAGAATGACTACCTGTAGTTTTAATACCCTAACCCCAGAACTCATGAGAATTTACCTTCATTGAGCCTTAGCCTGAACTGTAGAGTTGGCCAAAAAATGTTACAATGAACTTTCTCTTCCCCTCCTTCAGTAATTCTCATGCTAAAATGCTAAAATGATAGCATCATTGTTGAAGAACAGCAGTGTCAATATTAGGAGCAGTTAATGCTTATTTTAGTGACTTTAGTATTGATGGTTTTAATTTACAATGTTATGCATTTTTTAGACGAAATGAACCAATTCTGAAGGGTTGTTTCACAACAGAAGATGTGTACAAATGTCACTATTTTAAGAGTTTACTTTAACCTAAAAGAGTTACGTATTATACATTTATAGTGAATAGATGAGCTAGCTTTATAAATGCTATTGTTTTTTAAACTGCTGGTTCTTTAGGGAGATGATATCTAAGATATTTAGTTGTCTTGTCAAAAACACATTTTCCAAATGTAATCATTTTGCATAGAATCTGCAGAGACTAGATAAACTTCTGAAGCACTAAGGTATTTCAGTATAGTTTGGCACAATGTAAAATTATTTGGTTTTGCCTAATTGTGGCTTGTTCATTGTTACTGAAATGCCTTGTTCTTTAGCTCTTATACTATTCTTATTAAATTTATCTACTTTCTAAGATAGTAGAAAAGAAAGACAGCAGATACAGCCACATCCAGTAAGAAGATAAATGTAATGTCTAAACTACAAAATACTCGTGTGTGTGTGTATACATGTTTTCTTAAAGTTTTTATACATGTTTGTAATACATAGTGATTACATTCTTTTTGGGGAGTTGGTACACATTTCAGTTCTTTTTCATCCTCTTCCCCATCCCCTTCCCTTCTTTCTTTTAATCCCCTTCCCATATGAGAAAGATCTGTCTCCCTTCTTATTATCTGTCCTTTATTTTGTTCTTTATTTATATTTTGGGTTTCTCATTGAAGAGAAACCATGCAGTATTTAAGGTTGTGTGTCTTGTTTATTTCATTTAATGTTATGGTTTCAAGGTGCATCCATTTTCTTGCAGGTGACTCAAGTTTATCCTTCATGGCAGAGTATTGCTCCATTGTGTGTAAATACCACATTTTCTTTACTATTCATCTATTAATGGACATATAGGTCACTTCCAAGATTTAGCTATTATAAATTGTGCTGCTGTAAACATGGGTATGTATGTGTTACCATTATGAGGTCTTTAACTCTTTAGGGAAGATACCTAGAAAGGAAATAGCTGAGTCAAATGGAATTTCTAATTTTAGTTTTTTGAGGAATCTCCATACTGATTTTCATAGTAGTTGTACTAGTGTAATTCGCACCAACAGTGTAGAAGGATTCCTTTTTCTCCACAGGCTTGCCAGCATTTGTTATTATTTGATTTCTTGATGATAGCTATACTTTCTAGAATAAGATGGAATCTTAGTGTTGTTGTAGTTTACATGGCTCTAATGGCCAATGATGCTGAACATTTTTCTTCATGTACTTATTGGCTGTTTGTTCTTCTGCGTGTTCATTTCACTTGCCTATTTTTTGATTCGATCTTTTATTTGGAGGGGTCTAATTTGGGTCCAATTTTTTGAATTTTTAATATATTTTAGTTAGTAGTCCTTTCTCTGAAGAATTGCTGGCAGAATTTTTTCCCCATCCTATAGTCGTCTTTTCACTTTGTTGATTGTTTTCTTTGAAACTGTACAGCTTTTTATTTTGATTAATATTCTTGCCTGTCCCTGTGTCTTTAAGAGTTTTACTCATTTTGTTTTTCAGCAGATTGTTTCTGTTTTAGCATTTAGATCTTTGATCCATTTCAATTTAGATGAGTACATGGCAAAAATTTAGTGAATTGGTGTGCAGCATTTACCACTGGTGGTGAACCTATGGCCTGTGTGCCACACTGGGCTGTTTGTAACATTGAAAGCTCTGAAAGGTTCACCATCACTGATCTGGACAGTCTTCTGCATGTGGATAGCCAATTTTTCCAGTACCATTTATTAAATAGGCCATCTTTCCTCCAGCATATGTTTTTGACCCTTTTGTCAAAGATCAAATATCTGACTGTGCCTGGCGTTTCAGAATCCCCTGTTTTGTTCCTTTGATCTATACGTATATTTTTGTGCCAGTACCATGCTGTTTTTATCACTGTAGCTTTGTAATACAGTTTGAAATTCAGGATCATGATGCTTCCTGCTCTGCTTTTGTTACATCGGATAACTTTTGCTGTTCTGAGTGTCTTCTGCTTACATATGAATTTTAGGATTACTTTCTCTAGTTCTGTGAGGAATGCTGTTGGGATTACGTTAAATTCATGTATCAGTTTTGGAAGTGTGGCCATTTTTATTATATTACTGTTTCTGCCTATGAAGGAACAAGGGATATCATTCTATTTTCTGTTGTTCATTTCAGTCTCCTTTCCCAGAGTTCTCTGGTTTTCATTGTAGAGATTGTTCACTTCCTTCGTTAGGTTAATTCCAAAGTACTTAATTTTTCTTAATTATTGTGAAAGGTATTTTTTCCTAATTTCTTTTTTATTTGGTATTAGTATACAGGAGCACTGTTGATTTTTGTTTATTGATTTGTATCCTGCTGTATTGCTGAATTTGGTTATCAATTCAAGAAGTCTTTTGATGGAATTTTTGGGGTCTTTGATGTAGAGGGCATGTCACTTGCAAATGACGATTTGACTTGTTCCATAGATAGATAGATAGATAGATAGATAGATAGATAGATAGATAGATAGACAGACATATTCCTTTTACTTACATTTCATGCCTAATTGCTCTTGCTAACAGGAGTGGTGATAATGGACATCCGAGGGAAGGCTTTCCGTTTCCGCCATTTGATACTATGTTGGCAGTGGTTTTGACATAAATGTCATAAGTCAGATTGAGCTAAGTCCCGTCTGTGTGTGTTTTCCTCAGTGTTTTATCATGAACGGATGTTGGAATTTGTCAAGACTTTCTGTCTATTGAGATGATCACGTGGTTTTTGTCCTTGGTTTTGTTTATGTGTTAGACAGTATCTGTTGTGTGTTGAGACAACTGTTGGACGATTTGTTGCGTTCTGTTTGCGATGTCTTCTTATGAAGAGTTTTGCGTCTGTGTTCCTCAGCGGTCGGCCTGTCGTTCTCTTTTTGGTTGGACCCTTGTCTGGTTTTGGAGACGGGTAATCGGGCTTCCAGGAATGACTTTGGAAGTACTGCAGGCCTTTCCATTTAATTTCACTGAAGAGTTTGAGGAGTATTGGTGTTAGGTCGTCTTTGAAGTTCTTGTAGAATTTAGCAGTGAATCTGTTCGGATCTGGGGACTTTTCTTAGTTGGTAAGGTTTTTTTGTTTTGTTCTGTTGTTTTGTTTTCTGCTTCAGTTTCATTGCCTCTTGGGTTATTTGAGGTTTTTATATTCTTCTTCAATCAGTATTAGTAATTTATATATATCTGGAAATCCATTCATTTCTTCTGAATTCCTCATTTCATTGGCATGCAGGTTTTCAAAGTATTTGCTAATAATCTGGATTTTAGCGGTGTCCATTGTGATTTCAGTGGTTCTCATTTCTAACTGGATTGATTTGCTTCTTTTCTTTCCTTTTTTGGGTAAGATTGGTGAGGGGTTTTCCATATTTATTCTTTTGAAGTACCAGCTCTTTGTTTCATTGGTTCTTTTTTTTTTTTTCTTTTTTGTGTCAACTTCATAATTTTCTAACTTGTGCTAGCTTTAGATTTGGGTTGCTGTGGGCTTGCTCTTTTTTTTTTTTTTTTTTTTTTTTAATTGGGGCATTCACAGCTGTGAACTTCCTTAATAGGACTGCTTTCATTGTGTCCCGTAGGTTCTGGTGTGTTATACTAGCTGTGTCATGTAATTCTAGGAACTTTTTAATTTCCGTGGGTTTGCATAATTTCTGTGGTTTCTTTTGCCATCGATTTCTAGTTTCATTGTACTTTGATCTGATAAATATATGTGGTGTCTAAATCTTGTGTGCTTACTTAAGCTTTATTTGTTAGTATATGGTCTATTTGGAGGGTGTTCCCTGTGCTGCTGAGAAGAATGTGTGTTTTCTTGTTTGGTCGAGCAGTGTAGATATCTATTAAGTCCATTTTTTTCAAAGGTTTTGTTCAACTCTGATAGTTCTTTGTTGGGGTCGGTGTGTGTGTGTGTGTGTGTGTGTGTGTGTGTGTGTCTTGCTGATTTGTCTGTTTGTTACAGTGGCATATTGAGGGTCCCCCACTATAATTGTGTTTTTGTTTATCTGATTTTTTATATCCAGTAGTACTTGTTTTATGAGGTTAGGTACAGTTGTTCAGTGCATATGTGTTAATAATTGTTATCTCTTCCTGTTGAATTGTTCCCTTAACCAATATGCACTGACCTTTGCCTCTCCTAATCAGTTTTGGCTTGAAGTTTACTTTGTCTCAATGTGAGATATGCTTCTACTTGTTTTCTGGGTCCCATTGCATGGGCGTTGTTGTTTTGCATTCTTTGAGTTTTAGCTTGTGAGTTTCTTTTTGGATTATATGTGTTTCTTGCGTACAGCATGTAGTTGGTTGTGTTTTCAGATCCATCTACCAGTCTGTTTCTGGATTGGGGAATTGAGACCATTTGCATTGAGAATTCTGCTGAGAGGTATTGACTTATTTTTGTCATTGCATTATTTTCCTGCTGCTGATTTCCTTTATTTTCCTTCTACTTAACTGCTCACCTTGCCTGGTGTATTCATTCTTTTAGGCATTTTGTTATTGTTAGTTTCATTATCTTTTTCTAGAATATCCTTAAAAAGTATGTTGGAGGCTGGTTTGCTCTTTATGACTTTTTAAAGGTGCTCTTTGTCATAGAAATATCTTATTTCTCATGAGTTTTGAAAGAATATTTTGTAGGATATTCAGGGATACCTTGATTCTCAAACAGATGCATTTGGCAGAATTTCATGTGGCATTGAGTGATGACCATGACACAGTCATCTTTCCCACATGAACATCATCTTTTCCAGAATCGTGGGATGAATTAAGTTCATGAGCCCAGGAATCATTGTATCAGTCTGGGTCAGAAATTGTTTTCTTTTAGGGCTTGAAACATTTGACTCTGAGCTCTTCTGTCCATTAAGATTTGTGTTTGTGTTGAGGAATTTGCTGTAATTCTATTGGGTTTGCTATTGTAATTGATTTACTGCTTTTCTTTCACAGCAGTTTTTAGAATTCTGTTCTTGTGTTCGACTTTGGGAATTTTGATGGTGATATCATATGTTCTTTTGTGGTCATGAGTATTTGGCGTTCTGTATGCCTCATTTGTCTATTTTAAATGCTTTTCCCATTTTTGGGACGTTTCCCACTGGAAGTTTATGTCATTTGTGTTTTCTACTTTTTCACTAATTCTGGTTAATCTTAGGTTAGTCTTTCTGTCTTTTAGCAGCTGTTGAGTCCATTCTTCATGTTTTCTTGTTTGTTTGTTTTTAGGTATCTCATTAATTAGTCACTGACCACAGCCCTGTCATTCAGTTCTGACACTGTCTATTGTTTCAAGAGAATTTTTCATCTCTTGAATTTGTTTGGAATCTTCTTATGGACTCTGATTCTTTTTTATGCTAGTGATTAATATTTTGTATCATTTTGTTCAGTTCAGCTAACTTTTTTATGAGTGCATGCTCTTTGTTTTGTTTATTAAGCCCATTATCTATTTAGTCATATCATCTTTGAGTTGACGAAGTTCCTTACTGATCTTTTTTGTGAGCTCCTATTATCCTTTCAAATAGTTTGTGTAGTTTTGATTTCTTTTCCTCCAGTGCCCCATAGACCAGCTTTTTGTGGAGTAGAGAGTTTTTGAAAGCATTTTGTTGACTCATCCTCTCATATTTCAGTGTGTGTGCATGCTTGCTGAGGCCTGGGGCTTGATTATAGTGGGAGACTTTGTTGCTGATACAGAGACCTCATTAGTTAATGTCTGCTGCTCAGGGATGACCTCTGAGTTTGGCTACCTTGTAGACCTTTGCCTCTGTCCCTAAATCCACCCACCTCAGTTTGGAGTGGAGACTACAGTACCATTTTCTTTGGTAATTAGTTCTTGTATTGTTAATGACACAAAAGCAAACCAGATGTTTATGTACAGAGAAAACCAATTAATAGCAACAACTGTGTCATCTTGGTCTGTATTAATAAAATCAGTAACAATAGTAGCATCAAAGAAAAACCAGATATTGGCACACCCTAACCACCAAAAATGTACTACCCTTAACCATAGAAAAGAGGTTCGTAATTATAGTATTCCTACTGAGAAACCAAATACTGACCTACAGTAAATATCTACTAAATGGATCAACTGTACCACCATTAACTATAGAGCAATATTTGCTACTATTGACTTAGCATTAACTACCTATTTAAAGATTCAGAAAGCTTAGTAGTTTATAGTAGTGCAGGTAGAGGAGGTACAGAATTAGAGAATGACAAAGTACAGCTTGAAATATTAATGGAAGATGAGGAGGAGGAGGAGTGAAAAGTAAGATGAGGAGCCTTTGATAAGTAAAAGGAAATTGGTAGTATTAGAAAGCAGTCCCAGAAAATAATGAACAAGAAAAAAAATACAGCAGGATGTATTAGGAAGAAAAAAATAAGGAAGAAAAAAGTCTTAGGGGGAAAGGAAAAAAGAGAAAGAAAAATTAAAAGGGGAGAAAAAGCCCCACCCCCCAAAAAAAATTGATGAAGGAAAGGCAGTTTTTTAAAAATTGAGACAAAAATACTCCTTTGTATCTTTGAGTGACTGGTTTCTTTCTTAGAGCTGCAGTCTTGGAATCCAGCAAGTCATGATTTTCTCCACCTACCTTTAGGGCCTGTGCGTTTGTGAGGTACACTCTGTACATCAGAGGCCCCTCTGACCATTCACGCCCACACCATTGTGACCATTCAAGTCAAGGTGCATCCTTCTTCGCAGTGGTATTTGGTAAAAGCAGCCAGACATCTGGCCTTCACAGGGCAGGGGACTGTTGGGCTTAATGACTATACTAGTTGGACCTGGTTCTTCACAATGGAGGGCAAGGTATGTGTCCTTCTCAGCTTGGGCTTAAACTTCAGAAGGGTAAGGGATATCCTGTGTTTAGCCTGCACCTTCTCTGTGGTAGTTTCCAGTGGTTCTCTTTCACATAGTGGAGTTGGGAGCAACACTGGAATCCCTGAAACTTCAGGGATTTTCCCTGGGTGTTTTGACCCTTCTGGCTTACCTTCCCTCCCTGAGCAGTGGCTTTGTACACAATCATATTGATTGGTTAATTTGCACTTCTGCAGCATGTGAAGGGGAGGCAAAACATAGAGCCAGTTTGGAGTTTTGGTGGATGATTGTGGCTGGACTGTGTCCAAAATAATCATTAAAGTATAACTGATTCTCAAATTTAAATACCTTGCCAAAATTTGTTTTTTAACATAGCACTAATCAGTTAGGACTTTGGTAATGTCAGGAATAATTAAAACACTTTAGAGTCTGTATAGTTTTATTTATTATTTATTGTTTTGGGAGGTGCTGGGGATTGAACTCAGGGCCTTGCACTTGCTGGAGCTAAATCCCCAACCGTGTAGCTTTTAAAATAATCGTTGCTGACTTAACTGGTTACAAAATACACTAACTGCTTTTCAGAAACTTTAGAAGTTTAAAAATACCTGGAAATGGCTTGAATGCCAAAAGGAGTCACTATTGAGAACACTTTAATTGCACACATCATTTTTAACACCAGCATTGGTCAGTCCTTTCTGTCTTCTCTTAGGTACAGAAACCCCCTTCTGATTACCCACCTCCCAGTTCTCAGTTTCTAGCCAAATCAAGACCTAATCCTCATCAGTGTTGCTGAAGGGAATGCCCACCGTTCACCCAGGGTTGAGTGCTTCCTTACTTTTTTTGCCCTGCATCTTCTTCTCTGCTATCCCAGGAGAATCTCTTTTCTCAGTTTTCATACTTACTGTGATGTGCTTCCTGGGTTAGGTAAGCACCTTCTTACTTCCTTCCCCTTTTATCCTTATTTCACTCTCATCTTAGGCTGATTGATGGGCTGTCCATTTGCCTTCCTGAACACAGCACACCCATCCATCACGTTTACAATCCTGTTCCCCTTGCCCTCCAGTTTTTAATCCTTTCAACACTTGACTTTTCCAAGATTAATCTTTCTTTTTGCCTCTCATTCTTTGTGACCAGAATCTTACTTTGTTTGCCTCCTTTTCTTTGGTTATAAAGTTGTAATTGAAAGAATAGGAAAAGATCAGAAGCTAGAATGAATACCTCCTTACTTTACGAACTTGGGCCGAACTGATCCAGCTGAGTGCAGGTGAGATGATACATTTTTAAAATGCTTATCCTGATACAAGGATAAATAAAATATGACATCGCTTTTTACTATATTTTATTGAAAAAAATTTAAGTGTTTCATGGATTTACTCCTTTGATGTTATGAGATGCCGTTAATAGTTTTAATTAACTTTTGTGGGCCAGCATTGAAATCACCATTTACTCTTGTGGTCGGAATGTGTCCAAAGTCCAGAATATCTGCTTTTGAGGCAGATTTTTGAAATACAACCCTTGGTAAATTAGAAACTTTTATTTTAATAAGCCAACACTTAAATGTTTACCTCTTCTTGTTTTAATATACAAACATTAACTTGTTCCAAACTTTTTTTTTAATTAATAAGTCCTTTTTTAAAGCCCCTTTACGTTCACAATTGAGTACAGAGTTCTTGTGTAGCCCTGAGTCTGCACACGTACACCTTCCCCCATTATTATCCCACACCACTGCGATACATTTGTTATAATACATTATCACCCAAAATTTGTAGTTTGCATTAAGTTTTACTCTTCGTGTTGTACATTTTATGTGATTTGACAAATGTATAATGCCACATGAATATCCACCACTGTGGTATTATACAGAATAGGTATACTATCTTACAGATGCTTTGTGCTCTATTTATCCCTTCCCACCCCCAACCCCATAACATCTGACAACCGCTTATCTTTCTGCTGTCTGTATGGTTTTGTCTCTTCTAGGATGTCATGTAGTTGAAATTGTCCGATATGTAGGCTTTTCATATAGGCTTCTTCTATTTAGTAATACACATTTAAGGTTCGTGTCTTTAATGGCTTGACAGCTCCTTTCTTTTTAGCACTGCACAGTAATTCTCATTCAGATTTACCACAATTTCTACATCCATTCATGTACCAAAGAATAACTTGGTTACTTTACAATTTCAGCACTTGAGAATAAAACTGCTGTAAATATCCATGTGCATCTGTTTTTGTATGGACATGTTTCCAGTTCATGGGTAAATACTAACAAATACTATTGCCAGCTCATGTGGTAAGATAAGTTTTATAAGAAATCGCCAATCTTCCTTGGGCTGGGGATTTAGTGTGGTGGTTAGAGTGCTCACCTCGCAAGCACAAGGCCCTCAGTTCGATCCCCGGTACAAAAAAAAAAAAAAAAAATTTGGACATTGTGTATTTTGCATTCCCACCAACAACGGATAATGATAATTCCTGTTGCTTTACATCCTACTAGTATTTAGTATGGTCAGTGTTTTTGCCTGTGCATAGTGCTATGTCATTGTTTTAATTTGCAGTTTCCTGATGATGTGAGGCTGAACATCTTCTCATGCTTGTTTCCCCTCTGTATTTCTTCTTGGTGTAGTGTGAAGATCTTTTGATCTTTTGCTTGTTTTTTAAATTGAAGTTTCATTTTCTTATTGTGGCGTTCTGAGAGTTCTTTGTATATTCCGGATAACACTTCATTATCAAATGTGTCTTTTGCAAATACGTCCTTCTCTCTGTATATTCTAGTCATTTGTCTTCTCATTCTCTTGACATTGTATTTTTCAGAGCAGTAGTTTTAAATTCTAATGAAATCCAGCTAACCATTTTTTTCATGTATTGTGTGCTTTTAGTGGCCTATAAAAGGTCATGCACTAGATTTTCTCTTACATTATTTTCTAGGAATTTTATAGTTTTTCATTCTTTAAGTCTGTGACCCACATTGGGTTAATTTTTTAGTTAATCTACATTAATTTGGGGGAAGAGTGTAAGGTTGGTGTTTGGATTCATTTCTTTGCAGAAATGAATTGTTCCCTCACAGTTCGTTGAAAAGCTGTCTTTGCTCCTGTCACTTTGTCAAAGGTTAGGTAACTGTATTTATGATTGTCTATTTATTTCTCATGTCTTTACCCTTTTCCCTTGGTGCGTCTTTCTTTTCACCAGTACCACATTGTCTTGATTTCAGTAGTTTATAGTAAGTCTTGAAGTTGGGTAGTCTTCTACTTTTGTTCTCTCCTTTCTGAGGTAGCTCTTTTGGGACTTTTTTTTCCTGCATATAAACTTCTAGAATCAGTTTGTTGATAACTACAGAATAATTTGCTAGGTTTTTGTTCAAAGAATTGGCATCTTGACAGTATTTAGTGTTTCTACAAATAGGTATGGAGAATATCTATTTTATTTTAGACTTAGTGCTTTAAAAGGAGGTTGAGACTGATGTTAATTTCTATGGTCATATAATCAGAACCATTCTTTAATAATGTTGTATAACTAGAATTTTTTGTTTCAGATACATATAACTAACATAGCGATATTTAATTTAACAACATAACTATTAAACTGAGATGCACACCATTACACAGTGTTTTTCACAGTTATATTACTCAAATTATAATTTTTTTTTTTGGCATTTAGTTCAGCTAATTCTAAGAGTTTTTGCCTTAGGGATAAAAAAAAGCATACCTACAGTATTTAGTATAAACTTCTATATATGGTTTAGTTGCAGTATTAAAAGTTTGGGCTTATAAAAACGTTGTTAGGGTTGTTTGTAAAATAAACCCATTAAACATTTGAAAGTTCCTGCAGGAAATCATTCCTGTGCTGCAAAAAGATAGTATTCACGACCCTTATAAAAGTAATTGCTGAATTAGTGTGCCAGCAGTGAGAAGCTGGATTTTGATGAGATTATCAGTCCTGATGCTGTAGGAATAGAGCGTGGCCTGACCTGGCTGGGAAGATGAACATGACCTTGGGGGAATGGCCTTGACCTGACGTCAGCCTGGGGCACGAAATTTCAATCGCCCCTCTTCTCACAGGATCAGAAAACTCAGGAGAATAGAATCCAGATAAATATGAATGGCACCATGAGCGCTGCCCTTTTTCTTTTCTGGAGCCACTGTGGAAGACAATATCTGCATACCCAGCCCTAAGGCTGTCATGCCTTTTTGTGGTAACCCCTACTGTGCCTTTTAGACCCGCTGCACATTTTGCCCTTTCTGTCCTTATGCTCAACTTCCCTTTTCTTCTTTTCTCTATAATTTTAAGTAAAACTTTAGAACTACATTTTGTCATTCAGTTCTTTGTTTTAGGAGGGGAGGAACCCAGGAATACCGGGAACCTCCCGGATAACACTGATGCTGCTGATTTTTGAAACAATGTCATTTGTTAACAGTCAGAGAAACTGGTAACAGTATTTCTAGATGCCAATGTGCCGCAGTGAAGACATTTTTCTATGTACTTTTTAGTTCTGATATAATAGCTTACACAAAAAGCATTTAAAAAGGAAAAGGTTTGTGAACAGAAAATAATGGAATCAAAATATTTCTTATTTGCTAAATCATATTTAAACAAAAAATTGAGTCCCTAGCTATGCACTTTAATGGTTTTTTTCAGGGGGCAGTGTCATACTTAGATTTCAGTAAACTAAACACCTCTTAATTTTGTCTTCATGTTTTCACAATTTGACCCAGATTGGAATGAATTTTACAGTATTAGTGAAAAAATTACTAAAGTAAATTAACCCTTCTTTTTGGAATTTTTTTTTTAAATGGCTTTATGCATTTATTTTTGTTAACACTGCTAATAAACTTATTCTTTAAGATCTCCATTTCCTGTCCCCTTGGGTAGATCCCACTACTCTTCAGTCACTGAGTTATTAAGTTAGTGCCTTTCATCCAGGTCCATGGTGGTGCACTGCCTGTAGTCCCAGCGTTCTGGGAGGTTAAAGCAGGAAAATCAGATTTTGAGCCCAGCTTGGGCAGTTTTGCAACTTTGTGAAACCCTGTCTCAAAGAATTCAAAAGGACTGACAATGTAGCTCAGTGCTAAGGCCTTGGGTTCAATCCCCCATACTGTCCCCCCGGAAAAAAGAGACAGAGACAAGCACACACACATACCACATGGCGAGAGGGATAATAATACCTTTCATTTTCTGATCATAGAAAGCCCAGGCCACTGTATGATGTAGTGCCCTCATCCACATTGAGCTTGCATTCTAATGCAGAGACAGTAACAAACAGATATGTAATACGTTAGAGAATGATAAATACAGAGAAAAATAGAAAGGAGGATAAGAAATGTAGGCTGATCACATGTGATGTTTTAGATAGAATGGCAAAGAAGGGCTTGCTGAGAAGGTGATTTTTGAGTTGAAACTGCAAACACTGAGAGCAAACCATGTGGGTATCTGGGGAAGAGCTTTCAAAGTGGAGACGCACTGCTTGAAGGCCCT
Source organism: Hystrix cristata (assembly GCA_004026905.1). Lineage (NCBI taxonomy): Eukaryota > Metazoa > Chordata > Mammalia > Rodentia > Hystricidae > Hystrix > Hystrix cristata. Next base: position 40,824 of record PVJO010004863.1, read on the forward strand.
AAGGTGGAAGTGTACCTTGTGTTGGAGAAACATCATTGCTTCAACCAGTTGAACAGGGAAGAGAGTAACAAATGAGGATTGTGGCAGCAGCAAATAACACAGCCTTTTAGCTTGTAAGACTTTGACTTTAACACAAAACAGGAAGTTAAGCCTTTAGATTTTTTTTTTTTTTTGGACGAGGATTATATGATCAAATTTACTTTGTAGATGTCTGATTGAGAATAGATTACTGTTATGTGGAGATAGGGTCAGAAGTCTATGCTGGAAACTTATAATTAACCAGCTAGGGATGCTGGATGCTGGTTTTTTAATTAAGGTTAGCTAGTGGAGTTGGACAGAAATAGTATAATCTTGGGGGTGTGGTTTGAAGATAAAACCAATAGAATTTGCTGCTGTACTGGATGGGGTGGAAAGAAAGAGGTCAAAGATGAGGTCTAGACATTTGCCCTGAGGAACTGGAAAATACGGAGTTAACCTTTAGCTGAAATAGGAAAACTGTGGTTGGAATATAATGGTACCTTGGTTCACAAACTGAATTGGATGCGAACCTAAGCAGATTTCCCCATAAGGTCAACATCGAACCTAACCATTGATTTTGATTTGGTGCCTGTCCAATTCCGTTTGTGACAGAAAGGTGGAAACAATTAGATTCCTGAACTGGGGTACCACTGTATTAGAAATTTGTTTTGGGAGTGTCTTTTAAGTTTGAGATACTTGCCAAAATTACTTGATTTAAATAGTAGATTTGAAAATCAAGGCTTAACATTTAGATGCATATCTCTGAATTCAGAATAGCAGTCTATACTTTAGATAAAATTTAGGAGTTAAGAATGTATTTGTGCTTTAGAAGGAATAAAACTGCATGGGATTACTGAAAGATATATGTAGGTAGAAAAGAGGAGCACTCCAAGGTCCAAGATCTGGAGGACCAGTAATATTTAGAGATTAGGAAAATAAGAGATGGCAATAGAGATGAAGGAGGAGGAGGGGTCAAGAAAGTTTAGAGGGAAACAAAGTATATTATCCTAGCAACACAATAGAAGAAATATGTCCAGGAGAACCTGTTTTACTCTGTCAAGTGTTGCTGGACCAAGTACTCTAAGGGTTGAGAAATAATCACTGGGTTTAATAATGAAGTCATTGGTGACCTTGGATAAGACCTGTTTTAGTGGAGGGATAGAAGAAGATCTTGTTTAGAATGGGTTCAAGTGAAAACACAAGGAGAGAAATTGGAGACAGCATGTAGAGATAATACTTTAAAGGAGTTTTGGTATTAAATAAATGATAAGTGAGATCATAGCTGGAAGGGGTAGAGAAATTGAGGTGGTTGTTTTTAAATAAAATATGGAGAAATGCTACTTTGGATTCTTGTGGACCTTTTCACCAGAGAGGGAAAAATGGATGATTAGAGAGAGAGAGTAGAGAATTGCTCACATGCTGCTTTTGTGGAGAAGAGAGCAAGATCTTGAGAGTGGGAGCTAGTGAAAAAGTATGAAGCTCCAGTCTTGAAACTGTCAGAGTTTATCATCCATTTTATAGTCATCTTTGTGGGTTCAGTTTTATATTCATCTCTGTGGCTTTGTTTGAATTAAAATGAACTCAGTCCTGCAGCTGGCCTTATCCTATACCCTTTTTTGTGGCCCTCCTACCTCCCCTATACCTTGGCTAGCAGATGTACCATTGAGAGAACGAAATGGGGCCCCTTACAACAGACATGACAGCCAACATAGGGGTTGGATTTTAGCTTTCACTCTTTTAGGCTAGGTAGTTTTGCTATAGTGAAGGAGTCAGTGTAGCATAGCTGCATCCTGTTCAGTCTACTCCAAGACAACAGGAAAAGTCACATTGAATATCTTGCTCTAATATAGTTAAATGTATCATTTGTGCTGTGGCAAAAAGTCTGAGTGAAAAGAAAGCAAATTTAAGTTTGGTATAGGAATCTTTACTATTCCAGCAATTGCCAAAGAGTATTTAAGATGGACTCTTTACTCTTTCTGTGTCTTCATTTTTTAAAATATAAAGTGTGTTTTGGCCTCAACCCCGTTCTTTGTAGTACAAAATTCTGTGATCATTAACAGTGATCCCCAGTTTCCTTTTATCCAACCATCTGAAGGATAGCATGGTTCTGCTAAAAGCCAAAATGTGTCTCTGAGGCAATTTGGTTTCTTTGGAGAACAGTGAAATAAAGAAGGATTTGCAATATTTGATTCAAGGTTAGAAGCAGCAGCACTGAAAGTAGAAGGAAATGTAGTAAAACCTTTGAGGGAAATATAGACATTTATCTGCTTTGTTCAAATTCTGTGTCATTTTGTAACTCTGGGACATACAGGAGATTATTTAACGCTCTGTACCTTAGTTTTTTCACCTAAAAATAGGAATATAACAATAATACTCTCTCCAAAGATTTGTTAGGAGAATTAATGCACTATGCCTGACTTGTATTAAGGATGATATAAACAGTGGCTAACATGTTATCATTATTATTATTACTAGTATGTAAGATGTGTGGTTTAGAAACATTTTACTAGAAGTGCTGTAACTCTGACACTGTAGTAATTTTATAATATTTATCTTGAGTCACCAAGTGAAAAATTAACTTGGGAAAGGAATGCCACTGAATCAAGTTGAATTTTTTTGTTTTTATGTAGTTCTCAGGTTTGGGTTTTTTCTTTAAGCAACTATTAACTTACACGGTATACGTGATACTCAAATAATGACCAGAAATGAGCCATTACAAAATTCATTCCAGTTGCTATGTGTATTTAACACCTACAGAAGGTTACTTATTTTCAAAAACATTTTCCACTAAATAGGTCAAAAAATGAGATTTTATTGTGCATACACATGTGCTTTAAAGATGGATTATTGTGGCAGTCTGTAACTACTTTGGTATACTCTCCACCTTTTTTATATGAATCATTTCTCAGGTACACATTTGATTATTGCTACTATCACTTTCTTGAAGTTTTGTAATTCACAGTGTGTATTTTACAGAATCAATAAGTACTTAAATTGTCTTAACTGGTAGCCTGTTGTTAATATGGGTTGATTTTGCTGATTTGTACTTATTTTAAATAGAACTTGCAGATCATTTTTAAACTGATGGATATTTTAAAAGAGAAAAAGCCTTATGCATATACTTGTTCAGAAAACCAAGATAATTTATAATGTAAAGATCAGAGAAAAGTGGAAGTATGTAAGGTATAATTGAAGAGGATTTAAAGACTGTAAGAGTTGCCTTCCTAATAAGTAACTGTCAGTTTAGATTTTATTTGTACTGTCTCTCTTGTTTGTATTTTATAAATAAAATTATGGTGTTGAGCACATTGCATCAAAGTGTAATTGTGACTTAGAACCTACCACTCAGATTTTGGTTTCTAATTATATCCTCCAAAAAGGAACCAGAGTGGGTGGAAGAAATGCCTGATGGCCAAGGCGAGAAACCTGGAGTGTCTTGTTACAACAGAAAGGAAGGGAGTGCTCAAAAGCTGATGGTGGCATGTTATAAAAGTATAGAAGCCATGTCAAAAGAATTCCCACTGGCCAAATCTGGAATACTTTGAGCATCAAAATAATTAAAAGCAGTTGTAAATTTATAGACCATTGGGGGAAAAAATAGGAATCTACGATACCATACCAGTTATGTATCTGTACCCACACGCAGAGAAGTAGGAGAAAAAAGGGCTGAAAGAGTATCTGTTAAACATGGAGGAAGTAAGTATTGAAGTTCAAAAAATCATGATTATGTGAACATTATAGTAAGGTTCAAAGAATCACAAATGAGTGCTAAATCAAGGAGAGAAATTTTGATAAGAGATAGGATATTTACATGGTCTTAAAAGTATCCTAAGATTACTTATTGATCATAGGGAAAAGTTAGTAACTAGGCAATAAGAAAATTATACCCCACCTTGTCTGGTGTTTAAAATCACCAGTGAGGGACAGGTAGACACCATGTGCTGCCTCTGAATGTGATACATCACTTATGTTCTACTTTGACCACGAGTGCTTTGCTGTGAATCTACGAATCCGAAGGAAGCACCAAATAAGCTCAAAGTGATGAGTTAGTTTTTTAAAGGATTATGTACTGAAAAAATGTTAATGCTGTAAAAGTCAAAGGCTAAACGTACTTGTGTTAAAGGAGGCTGATGAGCTAGGACATACTCCATTCCAAAACTGGATCTTGTGTCTGGAGAAAAATGGATTTTTGTAAGGATCCCTACTAAGTCAGTTGACAACTTTATCATACAAAATGTAAATTGTTGTGTTGATGCAGTTATTGAAATTGTAACTGTTGAGGTTTGTAGGAGATTTTTAGGAGACGCACACTGAAATAGTTAAGTAGAAAGGGCCATGATATATGTACCTGGTCTAGAAAAAAGTGCATGTGTGCGTGTTTGAGAAAAGAGTAGGCAAAAAAGGACAAAATACTACCTGAAGGAGATGATTCTGGGTAGTTATACAGGCATTCTTTGTACTTTTCTTGCAATTTTTCTCTAAGTTTAAAATATTTACAAATAAGCTTTACGTATGTGTATGAACACATTGGTGCTTCTTATATACCATCATTGATCTAAGTTGCTAATTATCTTTCATACTCATTAGTTTTTTAAGATGGTAATATGCATTGCTTATGAATGTATATATTGATTTTTAATTTCTTTTTAATAGTGCTGGGCCTAAAGGAGATAACATTTATGAATGGAGATCAACTATACTTGGGCCACCAGGTTCTGTATATGAAGGTGGTGTGTTTTTTCTGGATATCACATTTTCATCAGATTATCCATTTAAGCCACCAAAGGTAAGAACCTAGAAATATATTCTTTAATATTTCCCCTTCTACAAAATCATTTATTCTAGAGTTTAAATGTGTATTAATGTAATCATTTTTATTTCATGATTATTCATAAATTGACGAGGAAACTTAATAGAAGCAAGCCTTTTAAAACAAAGTAATTGACTGCTACTTTTAACTGGTAACTTCACATTCATCAGAGGGCCTGTTAATTTTAGATAAGGCTGTACTTTTTTTTTTTTTTTGGTGCTGGGGATCGAACTCAGGGCGTTGCGAAGGCTGTACTTTTTATATGAAGGAAACATTAATTTTGGACTTCAGATATGAAGGGAAATTTCTTGTGAACCTTTCTTAAGGGAGTTGGGTAAGAAGTAAAACTGTTTGGCAGCTTTCAGAAATAATGATTTAATAACGTGAATTTTACCTTTTATAGAGAAGCAGAGAAATAGAAAACATAGCAAAGGAGGCAGATCAATAATATTTGGTAAATTCATTTTGTGCCTCATACCTATGTATGAGGTATTTCCAATGGAAACTAGGGGCAGCAGAGTAACCTGTTGACTTTTAGTTCATTCCAGATAAGTAGATGAAGGGTTGAGTTGTGCCATGTAACCACTGCCGGTTGTTTTGCAAAGTTTAAACATAGTAGTTACTTGAATGACTTCCTCTTCTGCTTTCTTATTCTAAAATGGTCGTGTCAGCAGGTAAATACCACCAGAATTAAACCTGAGCATAATTGTGCCATTGTTACACAGATATTCAACATGCAGGGAAAAGTGTGTTACCAAATCTGTATCCCTTAAAACTATGATGAAATGCGTTTCTTTTTATCCCGTGTTCCCTATTGTAATTGTCATTCATGTAGTGATTTAATGCATCTCTGTACGTAAAAAGATGTTTTTTTAAAAAGGACATTTCTCAGGAAAAATTACTGAACAAGGCAACAATAGTTCCACCTAGTGGTGTTTACCTTGTATTGCAGATGCCAAGGGTTTTTAATCACTTGGAGATACTCCCTTTAAAAGCTGTCAGTTTTTTGATTGCTTTGCTGTTCAGTCCCATCGGAATCTAAAATTTGAAATTAGTTTTTTAGTATCTTTTAAATTGCTCACGGGGCTCTAGAGTCTGTCTTGCTGAATCAGTAAAATAAAGATCCTCCTCATGATGTTCATACCACGAATTGTATTGGCTTTCAGAATTAAACATGTCAGTAGATAACTAACTGCTCAGTTTGCATTCAGTGATTATTTTTTATTATACAAAAATAAATCTTTAGCAAATTGCACCACTATATTTATAAATACTATACTTCTACATACCTGGTTTTCCATATTGGACATTCATTTTAATATGTTAGCACAATCAGGAGGGAAAGTTAGCAAGATGTTTTTTGCCCAAAATTATTTTTGTTTGCGGGGGAAAATTGAACTAAAAAGATTATGTTTGTCTTAGTTCCTCGTAATGAAAAACAGAAATTGTCATAAGGATTTCTTTTTTTTTTTTTTTTTTGTGGTGCTGGGGATCGAACTCAGGCCCTTGTGCTTACAAGGCAAGCACTCTAATCACTGAGCTAAATCCCCAGCTTGTCATAAGGATTTCAGATACTGTGCTGTATATGATTTGTTGTATAATTTTGATTATAATGGTTATTTATAATTTAGTATGTTGTTTTTGATGAAACAGAAATATTTTTCTTTTCTGATTTGTTCATATTGTTTCCTCTTTGTAAGATATATAGCGTTAAGCATTGTTGAGTCTGTAAGTTGAATAAGTGAGACAAATAAGAGTTTCTGTGTTATCTTAGTATTAGGAACAACTGTTCCTCTACAGTACTTACGTTTTTTGAGGTTCACATAATGTATTGAACTTTATAAAAGAGTAATAAAAATGTAATTCTTTTCAGTTCTTTTCAGTTTGTTCACTTATTCCTAATAGCTGAAAGTATTTAAAATATTAATTGTATTTGTAACATCATCTGTCAATCAGCTGAACATCTATTATTCTCATATTCTACAGCAGCACTGTTTAATGGAAAAAATAAACATGATGCAAAGCTACATGTATAATTATAAGTTTTCTAATAGCCACATTTAAAAAGGTTTAAAAAAATGGTGAAATTCTGGTGAGATCTACAATCTGGTTTTGATACTCAGTCTTTGAAATTTGTTGTGATTTTACACTTCTAGCTCATCTTAATTTAATTAGCTACAATTAAGATCTTTATTCACATCTAACTGCTGTATTTTATTAGATTACTTTAGAGGGGTATGAAACCCTCCCCCTCAGCCAACCAGTGATTTGTTGGAATGTGTGATTTTTGTCTATCTTTCCTTTCTTTTTTCCTTTCAGAAATACACTTTTGAGAGGCTTAAATATTTTCTTCCAAGATTCCACTTCATAATCATCAGTTACTGTTTTGAAACTTGCCAATATTTGTTCCTGTGATTTATCTTTTCTCACACATATCAGAGATATATCTGTTTCTTTTATCTAGTCACTGAAAACTTCGTTTTAATGTGTTAGTCTAACAAGGCAGTGAACCAACTTGGAAATGAAAGGCTGATAGGTAGTGCAGGTGATTTCACGAACCTTCCACTCAGTTCTTCATTACTTTCTGACGTGTGGCAACAAGTTAGCTGAGTTGATACTGATACTTCTACTAAGAAACTAATATAACTTACATGTTAAGGAAGTCTTCCTCAGTTTTCTTACTTTGGCACCAAAAATTTTTTGTTCTTCCTCACTTTCTCTCTTACTGTATGTGTGTGTAAAAATATGGTACATGCATACATACACATGTACACACGTATGCATAGAATTACTATATTGTTCATTTAGATTTAATTGTTCATCTTCTCACTTTATTTAAAAACCAACACAGTTCTTTTTATGCTGGGAGAAAACAATTCTTTTAACTACATCAAGTAAAACCATTTAAATTGGCAAGAAAATTTAATCTCAGGTTAGCACTGATTTAATTATTTGTTGTTAACCCATTTATGCCAAGGATTGCAATTTTTGGAATTTTTGCATAAAATTATATATGTTACCTAGAAAAATTCAGGGAACAAGAATTTGAAAAGAAAAAATTGTATTATGTTCCACTGTTACAGAAGTTCCAAAAATATTAGACATTGAAAGGTTAAATATCACCTATGGTGTATTACAGGTGAGTTTTAGTTGGTAATAAAGCATTCATAATATTTTTTTCCTGTTTGCAATTTGACTTAGGTTACTTTCCGTACCAGAATCTATCACTGCAACATCAACAGTCAGGGAGTCATCTGTCTGGACATCCTTAAAGACAATTGGAGTCCTGCTTTGACTATTTCAAAGGTTTTGCTGTCTATTTGTTCCCTTTTGACAGACTGCAACCCTGGTAAGCAAATCTTTATAAACCTATACTACAAGGCTGCAAAAACCTGTGCACTTACTTGAGTAGCTTAAGTATTGATTGAGAATAAATGCTATTGATAGGAAAATCACCAAGAAAATTTTGTGAGGAAATTACCAGTGCCATTTCAATTAGACTAAGCCTAAAATATCTCAGTAACTACTCTGTAATTGTTTTCTGACCTTCATTCATATTCTCTTTTTTTCTAAATTTTATAGTTGTATAGCTGGTTTCTATCAATAACTTAAGGAATGTCTTTGATTCTGGTGCCTCCTTCTCTCTTCTTCCATGCATGCTTTTAAGGCAGCCAGTCAGTAGGGAAGGGTTTCTGTCTTTTTGTATTAAAGTTAGTCATATTAGATGTTGCACTTATGGATAATAAAATGATAGCTGTTGAGAGAGTTGGACTCAATTATGATTATGAAAACTCAGAAGTAAGGGCTTTAGTATATAATTCATAACTTCTTCAGAAATGTCTAACTGCCATATAGGAAGTTTAACCTGGATAGCCAGCTTGATAAAGTGATGTTTAGACCCAGAGCTCTATGTGTTATTTCACTATGTAGTAATTTTTAAAGGAGTTGGCTTGCTTTTTCTAAATATTTGTTACTTAGCTTTTAGTACCAAAAGCTGTCACTGTTACCTTAGGCTTGGCATATATGCAGTTGATATACCTGAGTTAGACACATGCGATCAGTTGCTCAAACAACTGATCAATGGATGTTCATAATGGTATCATTTATTAAAGCAAAAGATTAAAAATTACCTAAGTATTTGTTAATGGAGGGCCTGGCCATTTAACAGAATCGCTTAGTTCTGTGTGAAATGACAAGAAAGATCCTTAAGATATATTAAGTGAAAAAGCAAGGCACTGAAAGAAAAAGAGATGTACATAATGATAATGTTCTAAATACATATAAAATCTTTGGAAACAACTATTGTAAACAAGTAACAATTATTTGCCAGAGAGAGAAAATTCCGAGTCAGAAGGATGAAAGCTTTTACTTTTTTTTTACTAGTTATCGTTTGTAACACTTCAAATATTATCTCATGTGTATACAGTTTAAAATAAATTCAGAATAGAAGTTCACACTCAATTTTTTATTTTAAAATTCTACTTGAAATCGCAAGTAAGTTTTTAATGGAGCTGTGAAAGGCAGTTAGAGTCATTACTATATATAGAATGAAGGAAGCATTTCATTCCGAATAACATTGATTGTAAGATCAGTTTTATGTAAGAATTGTTTTTTAATATCCATAAAAACTAGAGATACAATCATCTACTACACTTTCACTGTTGAATGAAATGCCAAGACTACAAATAATTTTTATCTATTAAAAATATACATCTTTTATAAAATTTAGACCTATTGACTCTCATTCTTTTTCTAGTGAGAGGCTTTCTAAATTCATTAAAATAGATAGATAGTTACATTACCGTAAACATTTTTTCTTTTGAATGTCAAACCATTGTATATCAGGAGGCTGCTGAAATATGAGTATTTTAATTTAATAGAATATTAGAACTGTGTATTTAAAACACCACATAATATCTTTTAATATTTCCACTTTTCCAGCGGATCCTCTGGTTGGAAGCATAGCCACTCAGTATTTGACCAACAGAGCAGAACATGACAGGATAGCCAGACAGTGGACCAAGAGATACGCAACATAATTCACACAATGTGTATGCAGTGCGAAGGGGCAGGAGGCGTCTTCTCACTGTGCTGCAAATCTTTATAGCCTTTACAATACGGACTTCTGTGTATATGTTATACTGATTCTACTCTCTGCTTTTATCCTTTGGAGACTGGGAGACTCCCCAAAAAGGTAAATGCTATCAAGAGTAGAACTTTGTAGCTGTAGATTAGTTATGTTTAAAACGCCTACTTGCAAGTCTTGCTTCTTTGGGATATCAAAATGTATTTTGTGATGTACTAAGGATACTGGTCCTGAAGTCTACCAAATATTATAGTGCATTTTAGCCTAATTCATTATCTGTATGAAGTTATAAAAGTAGCCGTAGATGACTAGGAATTATGTCATTTGTATTAAACCCAGATCTATTTCTGAGTATGTGGTTCATGCTGTTGTGAAAATGTTTTACCTTTGTCAGTTTGTAATGAGAGGATTTCCTTTTACCCTTTGTAGCTCAGAGAGCACTGATGTATCATCTCAAACACAATAAACATGCTCCTGAAGGCATAGTTTCCTGTCGTAATGTTTCCAGTCAGTCTTGTCAGAAAGTGTGTCTGAGATGATTGTTGATGAAATAAAGATGTGGATATGAAGATTGACTATTAAGGACTAGCACAAATGAATGATTATTAAATGCATAGAGTTTTTCTTTAAGTATTAATGAGAAAATACAGTGAGTTCACATATGCAAAATGATTTTAGACTGCTGATCTCAAAAACCTTAGTTTTACTTTGTGCTAAAAAAGAAAATCCTGGCTCACTCAGGAATCTGGTAATATGTTTTACAACATTTCACTTCCAGATGAGTGATTTCTGTCCAGCATTGCACAGTATTATCAGATAATAACTTTGATATCTTAGCCTACTGTATGGTGCCTTTTAAAAAATCTTGAGTCTTATTTTTATAGTGCGTTACTGTTTTTACTGTGACACATGGCCACAGGCAGAGTTGCACAGAAAACCTTTATCTGCCTGAGGGCTAAAAGAGAACTGTGTGTTGATGTGCAGATGTGGCAGTATTTCTCAATTAAAATCATAGCAAATTGTAAGGTTTTCATAGGTTAAATACTTGCTAGTTGAAATTATTAAATATATTATTAAGCTTATAATTATTAAGCTTTCTTATAAGAGTTTATAAACAGTATAATTATGCTTATTTTTTTTTCCCTTTAGGATAATTCTCTTTGGTTATATAATCAAGCTTGTAGTCTATGGGGCAAGTGTCTTCTCTGATCCGAAGTAGGGTAATAGAGTACCATCGTAAAATTACAGAGTTGAATTAGCATAAAAATACATTGCTTCAAAATAATAAAACATGTGCAGTGGCACACAGTCACTAAAAACACTGGGTTATTTGAGTATCAACAGAAGTTTGAAATCAGAGTAAAAATAAAATTAAACTTTCATACCTGTTTTTCACAACACCCCCAGACCTCAGAAATAGCCCATTACAAACAATATGGTACTATTTTGAAATATTTAGGCTTATATTTATGAAAACCTCTGAGTTTTGACTATTTTAAGCAGAAGTTAATAATCTGCAGTGGAATTCAGATCAGTGTGATAAGAGTGCAGACCTTTTTATATAAGCCAAAAATATTTTTATGAACTGTGGGTGAGCTGTGGAAAGTAGTTTTTCCTCACTGCCAAGATTGTCCATGCTACATCCTGAAGTAGTAAGTGTTTCTCTTGGTGTTAGACAAGCTTTCATCCTGCCAAATATTAGGATGTTTGGAGATCTTATGATTGGACTTTCTTCAGTTACTCTGAGCCTGGCTATGCCACTAACCAGCTTTGCTTTCTTGGCCTGGGACAAAGTGGAATGAATTGGTTTGTTAAAATATGTGCAGCTCTTTCAGAAACTACCTTTATGGCCTTGAATAAGATACATCTTTGGATTTCAGTTTATTCATATATGAAACACTGGAGTTGAATTGGATTATTTCACTGTTCTCTATAATCCCTCAAACTCAGTAATTCTGAGCTTATAAATTTTTGTTCTGTGTATTCTATTTTTTTCTTTCAGGGAACTGGCTACACTTTCAAGTGTTCTAATAGCATCTAGGTATTTCTAGATCACACAAAAGGCACATTCTAAGTTTGAGAGAAGATAATCCAAAAGGGTATTTTTTTTTAAATAAGTATTGAGGCTGGAATTTATCTTCAAGGCCCTGAGTTCGATCCCCAGCACCAGTAGTAATAATAATAATAATAATAATAATAATAATAATAATAATAATAATAATGTGTCTTTTTTTTTTGGTCTCACTCTCTTTCTGAAAAACTGATCTTCATAGTTACATCGGTATTAATCCCTGTATACTATTATTATAGAGTCTTTTCTCCATGAAACTTTGTTCTAGATGTAAATTGTGACATTCAGAATTCAAATGAAAGCCAGAGTTGTGTTGTTTTGTTTTGTTTTTCGCATTAAAAGCAGGTTTTTGACCCGAAAGTCCACATGTAACGTCCCAGCTGTATGAGCCTAGCAGTAACGCCAGGCATCTCACTGAGGCCGGAGTGTTCCAATTCTGACCAAGTGCCCCCAGAGGAGCTGGGCTGTGCACCACTCCATGCCAGCCAGCGTTTAACTGCTGATGTTCCCTGTCTCATTGAGCAGCCCTCCCTCAGGAGCTTTAGGAGTCAGACACTCATGCTCCTCAGTGGCAGAGCTGGGACTACACGCAGATAAGTTCAGCAAGGTGTACACAGTACACAGCCACTACTGTCAGAGGTGCAGCTCCCAGGCTACTGCTAGGCTCAGCTGACATCACAGGTTAATGCCGAATACACCAAAACAAGTTGTAACTAAAACTATATATTAACAGATTAATTGTAATGCCTGAAAATTACTCTGTTAGATGAAGTACAGTTTGCATTTTAGTCTGTCATTATTTTAATATTCTATTTTAGTCTCAGCTGGAACTCTACACAAAATCAGACTTAATGGTTTTCAATGAAAATGAGGTAATCTATGAATATTATCAAGGAATACTTTTAACATCACAGTTTCCCTTTTAAAATTTGAAAACGAGACAAACGATACTATTTAAAATCATCTGCATTTAATATAAGCACATCAGGAAATTTATATGATAAATATATCAAACATTTTTTGACATAAAAATGTTTTAGCTGATCTAGACATTTCCTTTAAAAAGAAAAACTGTGTGTTAACTAATCACAGGGATAAAATTTAGTTGATATTTGCTGTTTGACCCATTTGTGTGCTGCCTTTTCTAGTAAGAATTGCCTGGTATGGTTTTCTCACGTGTAGTTAAAGAATTTGGAATCAGCCCACTAACTTAGAGTATTCTTAAAACAGGATAATAGAATTTAAGTTAAAGTGCTATGACTGGATACTAATCTAAGTTGTAGCCATGTTAGTGCAGGACATTGACACATCTTTGTCATTTATATTGTCTTTAGATTTATAGCACACTTGAATCATCATTTATTTTTCTTCAACCATTACAGAGTGTTTTAAGAGACTGAGAAAATGATTTTACAATAATTATATGCTTCAGCTCAGTGTGTTTTAGGTAAATAAAATACACAAAGCCCTTTGTTTCCTATCTAGGCAGTAAAATTAGTAGGTTTTTTCACCTCCCTAAATTCACAATTTTGTTTTAGTACACATTATTTGAAATGAAACTTAGATTAACAGTAATGAATAGTGCTAAAGCCTTGATCATTGTCAGCCAGCATCACCCTTGTTAAATTAGACATGAGAAGCCATCCTCGAGGCCTGTGGTGTCTTTCTAAGGTGTATGTACATCTAGCCTCACTTTCTCTCTCCTTTTCCTTCTTGACCTTATTAAACCCCTAAGCACTTCTTTGAAGGGAGTATCCTGGAATTTCTGCATTCTCTCATTTCAGTTACCACCTGTTGTGCCCTCACTTGCTTGTGGTTCCAGTAGCTCATGAAATTCGAAGTTTTAAGGTGAACTTCAAATGATAATAACTAATATATCTATATATCTATGTATCTACATATAGATAGATATGTGTAGGAGAGAGGAAGAGGGGGAGAGAGAGAGAAGCTAAGCCTTAGAAAAGATTTAATAGCAATGACTCAGATTTGGGCAAGAGAACACTTTAATAGTCTTTGTTAATGAACCACAGCTCTGGGTCCTGGCCCTGTTGTATATATTCTGAAGTTTAAAAAAAAAAAAAAACAGGCAGAAGGAATTGTTTGACAAATCTAGGTACTATTAATAGTGTGTATTTAGACAATTTAAATTCACTTTAAATCTTCCATATCTGTAGATAATAGTTAACTGTCAAATGAGGGTAAAGTCAATTGTGCAAGCCTACCTGACAGGTCACTAAAGAAGTTTTTTCCCCCAAGTTTATGTCAACCTTTTTTCTTTTATACTGCTGCCATTTACAGTTTATTTTTCTGAGATGCCATCTACACAAACATCAGAAATAATAGGGAGAAATCCAGCATGTGCATATTTCCAAATACACATGCCCAAAGACATGGTCTTTGGCGGTGTTTGTCCTATAACCAATAATCCTTTTTCTTTCCTTCCTTCCTTTCTTAGTTTGGAAGGAAGAAGGGGGGAAGAGGAAGGTAGCTATACTGTGCAACCCCTTAACTGATTTCCATTGTGAATTGATTTGTTCTGCACTTATTAAGTGTGCTTACAAACTAAAAGATTCTTTCAGGCAGTATAATAAATAGAGAGATGAGTACATTTGTACATCCTTAGTTTATCACTTTCCTATCATGATAAGATTTTTTTCCTATTCCCTTTTCCTAGCACAAGAGAATACAGCTTTGCTAATGTATATCCATTTTTTGTTCAATGTGAAATTGAGCAGATGTCTCTGCTGATTTAGCAATGAAAATACTAGTATGTTTTGGTAAGTTTACCCAACCTATATAATACTAAATATGGTTAATACTAGTTGGTCCTTTTAAAGTAATTACTGTCTTTCAAATTACTGTTAGTACCAAGTGTCTATAGCTTACATTTCGGCATTTTACTGCAGTTTAGCATCTTATCCCTATTTCTGGATAATGAGTGAGCTTTGGAAAGATAATATCTCTATTCCCTTTCTCCATGTCTAAGTACCTACTCTAGTATCTAATATCTGTGTTTGCTGAATGAATGGTTGTTACATCATGGGAGTAAGTCCACTTTGTAAAGCTATCCATAGACCGTGTGAAGCTTGTCAAGTGTATGTTCTTAATTTCCCATGACGCAGGTTCATTGTACTGTATGTGGTAGGTAGTGCTTATATTCATATTAAATTGAAATCTAGGAAGTTAACAATACCACGCTCTCTACTTGTTTAAAATATAGAATGGATTAATCCCATAATTTTAAGTCTTTAAATATTCTATTATGTTCTCTGTCCTACAAGATTATTTAATTTTCCCTTACCATTAGTATTTTCTTAGTTGATATATTTCTTCGGTACCCTCTTATTGATAAAAGGAAAAATGGTACAAAGAAATTACATGTACAATTATGCAGTGCATAGTTGTTTTGGTCAATGGACCACATAGACAACAGTGGTCCTGTAGTTTATATTGGTTCTTGTAGCCTTAGTTTAAGTACCCCCTGATGTGGATCAATGATAACAGCTAACAACACATATCTCAGATCATATTTCTGTTAAGCAACTTGTGACTGCCTCAATTTACAGTGTTCTTTTAGAGAAATAGGAAAAACGAAAAGTGATAACATTTGGGGAAATTCAAGAGAAACACTTCAGGAAAAGAGAGCCAGTGTATTAAATATTAGTATGTAGAAGACCATCCTTGAGTTTTGAAAGTTATTTATTGAAATGTTATCCAAGTCGCTCCTTCTCACTCCTCTCCTTCTAGCTTCTGTGAAAAAGAGAAATGAAATACAGATGACCCCGCATCACAGGGTCACTTGATAGCTTTTTTTTCCTTTATTGCTTCATGTTATTCTTCTGCCAGTAGGTATAATTGGAAGGTGACTGGATAAGAGCTCCCTAATTCCAGAAGGCTAATTCCAGCAGCTCATTTCTCTCACTCATAAAGTGAGTATTTAAGTCAGCTGAGCCAACTCAGATCTGTTGGCTGCTCCCAGGCCCATTTCAACTGAAGACAGGAGAAGGGAAACCTGTGAAGAAATGGACTGCTGAGGATGCTGGGGCATCAGGATCCCTGATGATCAGAAGTCTAAATGTGACTCCAGTGATTGAGATTAGGAGACTTACGTCAATCTCAGTGTTTTCATCTACATAGTGAAGAAGAGAGACAATTTATGCGAAATAAAAAGGGAATGAGGGAATAAGGTTGTAGATGTATCACGGGCTCCACATATCTGATTCTATTGTTTTAATACTGTAACCTTCTGTATCTGGGCCTGTGGTTATCTCTTCATCTGTGGGAACCTTTTAAAATGATCTTCCTTTCCACACAGACTCCAGTCCATTCCCCACACTTCTTTCACATTAATCTTCCTAGAGTAAGCTCTATTAGGACAGTCCCTGCTCATAAGACTTTAGTGGTTGCCCACTGTTTACTGAATTCAAGTGCAGACTCCTTAGAAGCCTCATGTTCTGTCACTGCTTTACTGTAGTGTGCTTCCCGATGAAGCTGCATCTGTGTCAGTAGCAGCTTTGGATATACTTGTTGAAATACCAGAGTTCTTCCCAAAGGTGGCAGTTCTATCCATCACTTAAAAGTATTTCTTTGGGGAAATAGCAATAGTCATTGAGAACACTTGTTTAATCTACTGAGTCTTCTTCAAGGCTTTTTGCACATAGGACTACAACTCTGACGCGCTGACATTTTTTATAATTTATTGTACTCCCAGCAGTTCAAAGTGTTGATGCATGTAACTTTGTTCCTGGTCATGTTAAGTTTCAGTCACATCGGAAATGGATCACTTGAGAAATGTTGCTAGCCATATGAGTATTTTAAATGTGAACTGGATGCAATTGGTGCTTCAGAACAAATGGTACACTGCCTCTGTGCCTAAGAGCATTTGGCAATGCCAAAGTTGAGCCTTCCTTTCAGTCCAGAATAATTCAATGATGAGTGGGCAATTTAGTACTTTGATTTTTTTTTGTTTTTCTGGATTTGAGTATTTGGAAGTGTTTTAGCTTACATATGAAGTATACGTAAGCACCTTCATACAGTGACACAATACGGGTAGGAGAGTACATAATCAATAGATACGTTTGGTGTTAGGGCACCACATGTTTTTATTTTCATTATAGTGCTGTTGCTGTTAAGACTAATAGGTATTTGGTCACACTTAAACATGGGCAGAAAACGTCACATTTATAGTTAACAGTTTAGGTCATACTAAGCTCAAAAGGGAGTCTTCAGATGGTATTGTAGTGAATTTAAAGGAGCAGAGGATTTTAAATCACATATTGGTCACTCTCATGTTTCATTTTATTCTCCTGGTTAATACCTCTTAATGTACCTTGCATAAACAGCATTTCCTTCTTTAAGTGTTCTCTGAAAGAGTACAATGAATAATACCGCAGATCTGTGTTTGGAGAGCGGCTTCTCTAAAGTCTAAGCATCTCTGAAGTCCTATATTTTGTTGACTAAAATTAGAAATTGTTTCATGTTTTTTTGACTTATGGCTTTATTAGATCCTTCTTAGTGATTAGCTAGAAATGTATTTTTTTCCTCTTTAAGTATTTTTGAACTAGGATTAATGTAACTCTGGTTATCATATATTTAACACTGGTTATAAAGTATCCTAGGACACCAAAAGCTCCCCAAAGGAGGAGACATTCTGTTGGGAACCCCTGATGAGCAACAGAAAGCACTCCCAGTCTGCACTCTTGAGCTGTGGGTTGTTACGGTCATGGGAGGAATACTAAGCTGTGGGGAAAACAGCAAACCCATTTAAGTTTCACTCCTCTGAACTTGGGCTAAAAATATTGTCTTGACGCCTGTCATAATGTTGTGGGATGTAGAGATTAATAAAGTTTCCTCAGATTCTATTAGTGAAACCTGTCTCTATTTTCTTAACATTCCAGGGAAACCAAGATCACAAAAGATGGTAGGTTCTGGTGGTAGAAATGTTAGTATTGATTCTGTGATATTACTGTTACTTCTTTTTCTGAGATTAAATGTATTGTGCACCAGGTACTCTGACCATATCTCTAGATTCATTTCCTATAACTGACAAGGGATTGATAATTTATTTAAGAGTCACCTCTTCTTTAGCATTGGCAGCTTTGAGCATGTCTGGAAAACTCAGTTCCTGTCTACAACATAGCACCATCTCCTGGGAGGATGAAACTAGAAGACTAATTGAGTAGGATACACACAAACACACTCCCAAAATGACTGGTGACGTCTCTGAAAATCACTAGAATCTGTTTATTCTGCACAAGCTAAGACTAGGAGAGTGACCTCAGTTCTGAAATTGAGATCTGCACAGGAATCTTTAAATCACCCTGACTGATATCAAACCTATCATCCAATGAAAAATATATGCAAAAACTAATTATAACACTGACATAGTTTTGACATTTTCTCTTGAAATAAATGAATATGGAGATCACACTTTTAAAATTTCAGTTGTATTTTCCCTTAATTAAGGGTCATTGATTTATCACAATAGTTTCTTTGTGAGTAAAGCACTCCAGTAGTAATTGATATTTCAATTCTCACTGCTGGATCTTTAGTACATTGAATTCTAGAGCCAAAATAGTTTAATTAATTTAACCACCAGCCTCTAATAGAGTATCTGAGCTTTCAGCTCTCTTTTATTTGCTATCTTGTTATAACGGAATTTTTTTCCTCTACTTCTCTGGGCCTGAAATTTCTCAATTATATAATTGAACTAAAAACAATGAATAACACTACAGAAATGTAGTAAATGAAAATTCTATTCAGTGGTAGAATGATGGGCAGTGTAAAATATTTGGAAAGAATTTTTAAAGCAGTAGAATATACAATTAAATTTATATATGGGTAATTATACATTCAAGTGCAGCATGAAGCTTCACTATTAGAATATTGTGTTTTCTTGTGCTAATAGGTTGTGTTGCATCTTTTTTTGTTGTTTTTTTGTTTGTTTGTTTTGTCTCTGGGCTCTGAAGATTGAAGTTTACTATTAATTGCCAAGAAGGACATAAGTGAGTATATTTCTTAAGTATTTCTTGTTTAACAACATGAACACCAGATACACATATACTTTGCTTGTAATTAAGCAATATGGCTTTCTTAAGATTCTTCTGGAATTTTACACTTGAGAGCTGATCTGGTCCTGTAATTTCTAAGTGATTTTTTTCAGATTCCCAGACATCAACCAGAGTGCGGGAATTAAGGAATTTGAACATTCTGGATGTGGTAGGATAAATTCATGTAAATTCTTCTCAAGAGAAAACCACACATTTTCTAATCTTTAAGGAAATCTTTTAGTTCCATATTTCAGACCTGCAGTTGTTTTCACTTTTTTTCTTTTCCCTTTCCGTCCCTTCTCTTCCTTTTCCTTCACCTTTTTCTTTCCCTTTTCTTGATTTTTATTCCCCCCCCCAGAAGATTTTACGTTGGAATCGTCTGCCAGAACCAGAGGCTAATAAGCACACAGCCTTATTTAGAAAAGTTTTATTCCAGCTTCCAGGATTCCTCCTCTTCAGCCTTTCCTTCTCATTGGAATAATGAAGCTGTTACACAGTGGTGTAAAGAAGCTCCACCCAGTGTTTGAAGTTCAGGAGCAAACAAGAAAATAGGCTCGTGCAGATCAGATCATCTGCACCATGAGTCCTTTCTGGCTTCACTAAAAGGGTGGAGGGGTATGTTCTTTAACTTGTGCTATAGCAGATTGTGACAATCTTATACATATTTGTTATTCTTGCCTAATTTAAATAATCACGTTAAATATAGAGGTGTTAAATTGACTTACTCTTGGGGCCACTTAGCATTTATTTCTTGTAACCTTTGGAAGGGACAGAAACAAGTCACGCTTTTGCTGATGCTGCTAGGCATTTCAGAAAGCTCAGAGTAGTACAAACATTTTGTTTTTTTGTTCTACAATATGTGCATTATAGTAAATAAGCAAGTTTAGATAATGCTTAGTGACCTGCCAAAAGCTTACACATTATTTGTTTATTGGAACTTTCTCTTCTGAAATTAATAAAATACTAGCCACTGTGAGTTACAGAAGTTAATTCAAAGGAGGTAGTAGAAAACCTGGGACACTTGCCCTCTCTCTCTCTCCCCCCACCCTTCTGTGGCCCTCTGCCCTCTTTCCCACTTTTCCCTTCCCCTCTCTTCCTCTCTCCTCTGCTCCCTCTGTTCTTTCCTCTAGCTTTTCTTGAATTCACTATTGAAACAAAAGAGGGGTGAACAAATAGTTATATACTTAGCCCTTAAAATTCTGAATTAGAAACTGGGTGCATTGGCACATACTTGTAATTCCAGCTACTCAGGAGGCTGAGGCCAGCCTAGGCAACTTAGCAAGACCCTGTCTCAAAAATGTAAAGAGCTGGGGCTGTAGCTCAGTACAGAAATATTGGGTGCAACCCCCCAGTGTTAGAGAGGAAAAAATGAATTGGAATTTTGGTGCATCTGTATAATCACCCTACTAAGCAGTTTTTCACCACTCCTGTGTCTGCTATCCTGTAACTTGTGATTGGTTACATGTCCTGCGGATTAGCCATACTTATTTCTAATTGAGTAAAACTTAAGTATACAGGGAGTGTTACTCTTTATATTTTGGTCTTTGTACAAAGACCAAAAGGTGTTTTTGCGTCTCTCTGTCGTGGTTATTTTGGGTATAAGGTATCCATTCTATAGTACACCATAAATCTCCACTAGATGTCAGTGTGTTGCTAAATGAAACCATATCCACATTCTACAGAACTATTCTTCAAACCTATTGGAAAGGGTTTATCATCATCATTTCTAACCAGAATGGTACCAAAGTGTTTTGGTGCTGGTTAGTAATAAGTAGTATTTGACCTAAAGAGAGTTAACAATCTTTTAAAAATATGGTGTCTTTCATCTGAAAATTTTAAAATTCACACATTCTTTTTTTCCCTATAATATCCCTAAAGAGATAGAATGTGGATATGATGTTCATTTTACAATAGAGTTCTTGGAATTCCATGGGGATACAATGGCTAAGATCACATGAACCACAGTAGTGTTGCTGTCCTAAATCTTGCTGCTGCTACTTTGGTTTCTAGTGTATGTAGATGCAGTTTCCCTTTGGAGAAGTCTGTCATTTGAATTCACTACCTTCTCTCAAGCACAAATTCAAGTAAGAGTAGAGTAATAAGAAACATTGAGATGATTGGTTAAATTGGTATGTGGATGTTTATGCCAAAAAATCTGTTTTATTATGATTACACAAAATGCTGAACAACCAAGAGGATAACCATATACTATATGAATAAAATATGTATTTACATATATATGCTATTTTATAGATGATGAACTCAAGCTATCATGAGAGCATCTCAGTTCATTTACTCGAGGAAAAAAAGGAAATTATAATTTGGCATGAGAGATTGAAACTTAGACATTTGAAGATGATGCATATTACATATTGTAAGTTTTACCTACATAGTTTCCTTAAGGTGAAGTCTGCATGTAATTCTGAAGTGTAGAATTTAACTAGTGATTTCCCCTGTATTGTATACACAGATTACCAACTACATAAAATTTATGTTTGTGGGTAAAGATTAAAAGAACACACAAAAAAGTTAATGTGGGATTATGGGTAAATTTATATGGTAATATGTTTATAATAAAAACAAAAATGTTTCTTTTATTCTTCATGTCAAAATTTCCACAGTGTAAACATTAGAAAGGGTTATATATGTCAGTAAGATACATTGAAAATAATTGTAATTCATGAAGATAGGCTTAATGTTTGGTTTCTTTACAAATGTTTTAGTTAAATCATAAGCATCACGGTTAAAATGACAAGTACAATGTCAGATTTTCAAATTTTAATGTAAATTTTAAGTGAAGATAAATGACTGCCTCTGTCTCAGAAGTCTGTTTGCTCTAGTATTTAGTGCATTTTTGGTGTTAAGTAGATATGTTGGTGAAGTGCTTAAAATGTAGCTCTCCTTGTTTTCTGCTATCTTAAATGTTTGTAGGGTTAAAAGAGTTAATTAGCAAAGTTTAAGAGATTATCAAAATTAAAATAGCTGTTGACTCTTGAATGTTTAGATCTGTGTTCTCTTCAGAACTTGTATATAGCCAGTCACGCATGGAGCCAATTGAGGTACAAAATGATAACATTTTTTGTGTGTATAAAAGAAAATTTAAGCTTTTGTGATATGTCTCATTCAAGTAATGACAGTGTAGCTACTGTTGAATTATGTACGGAAATTGTATGGCAAATAAAACATACACAACTAACCAGTGATTATCAGTTGGGGATGTTGGGCATGTGTATCAGAATTAGCTAGAAAACTTCAAAAACCATGTTTGTTCCCTTGTCATCACCTCCACCTAAAAGAATACTAAGAATCACCTGGCGAACTTACGACATTCCAGTTCCATAAGTGAAGGTCATGCATTTGGCATTTCTAACTGCTTTTGCTAGGTCCAAACTTTGAATAGCAATGCTTTGGACAGTGTATCATCCCCAAGCCCTATCTGCCATATATGCAGCCCTGGTGGAACACCTGATGGTCCCAACCTTTGCGCATATTCTAAACTGTGAGCACTTCCTACCAATCTGCAAAGACAAGCCAGCATGTTCATTTTTGCCACAAATAGTACCCAGGAGACTCCCCATTCACACTTTCAAGGTGGCTTTTCTGTGTAAGCTTAGCCACACACAAGAAGATCAGAATTTTGTATTGATGGCTTGCATTCTACCAGGAGGATAAAAGATAAGCAGTAGGTGCTGAACCTCAAAGTTTTTACAGTTTTTTGATTGTGGTGGGTTAAGTTGTTTGAAATCCACAGCTTGCTTAAGGAAATTTGGTGAAAGGTGGAGGTGATGCTGTTTTAAATGTTTGCAGGTTTTTTTTCTGACAAAATCTTTTTAAACCTTGCAAGATTTTAAGAGCTTGGGAAATGTATTTTTAAAAACCCATAGGAGAAACTTTTTGAAAGTTCTTACCTTCTAATACTAAAGCTTATAATACTCTAATATTAAGTTAAAGGGTAAAGATGGAGGCCAAATAAGAAAATACTTTATAAACTTAAATTTTAAGACTTTTTGCAATGGCTGAGAATACAAAACTGTTACTCATATTTTCATCTTCAACTCTCAGTTCCCTATACAGTCTATCCTCTCATCTTTAGTATCTGAGTGTATTATTATGAGGAAATAGAGCTATAGTTCCTTGACCTTCACATAGCAATATCTTCACATAGTAATCACTTTTGTTTAAGGATTAACAAACTTAAATTCACCTTGGTTAAACACATTGTGGCTTTCTATTTTAAATCAGTTTTATTTTTTTCTTTAATATGTAGCCATCCCATTTAAGCTCAGTATCCTGGGATCTGTAAAATTAGTTTCCCTAATTGGAGCTTTGCGAGGGAACTAATCAAGTATACCCCCATGCCACAGCTTAGCTTTAGAGTTGGAAATAGCTAAGCAAGCATAACAACATGAAAATATGTGCTATATGAAATCTGCAGTATTAAGATTCATCAGATACTGCTTGTTAGAGGATGGTCTACATAGCAGTACTATTCTGAACAGATCTGTCTAAAGCACATTTCCTTTCATTTCTTAACCTATCTAATGTATTTTAGTGGATGGATTTCTTCGATAATTTTCATTATTGGTTCACAGTTCAGTTACTAGGACTCTGGTCATTATAAAAGACATTTAAATGGGCAACCTCCTCCACCACTTCCCACACTTCTTGGGCCAGTTTTCTTTTGTCGTAACTAGACTCTTAGTAGGAATCACTTAGGTCTGTAACTAGAGTATTTCATCATCTGTGTGACTATTTGATTGTTTTATCTTCTCTGCCTGGACTTTTGAAGCACAGGACCACAAGATGAAAGGCTTCCTTCCGAAACTCTTATTACATCCTTAAGGCCTCATGTGGGTCTAGGTAGTACCTCAGTAAATGCTTATTACTTACTTGCTATCTAAACTTTATGCTCATATGTAGCAAGTGCACCCTTCCTACTCCATCAGTCTGGGGGCCAGTCAGAAAGAGCACTATCAGCTGTTTAGTACCTCAGACCTTCCAACTTTCCCCCTCTTATTTAAATAAGGAAGCAGTGATTGGACTCTCCTGTCGTCTTCGATTGCAGTGTGACGGCTGGTGTCTCAGGCTTCCCGGGGTAGCCCTGAGAACCAGCAGGCTGGGCTGCTGCTGCCCAGGACCCCATCCCGTTGCTTAGACAACCAGCACTTCTCATGGAGACGGCTTGCCCGACCAAGGAGACGGGACCCGTCACACGCTTGCTCAATCGACCTCCATACCCTGAAACTGCGCCATTTGTATCCATTCCACATGAACCCAGTAGACTTTCTGTTGCAAGGAACTATTTGAAGTCTGATCTGTCTCATTATAGGTTATAAGTGAACTCATTGGAAACCGGATTGTCATTTTTCTACCTTCAGTGTCTAACCTGCTGATTGACATATTTTTGTGCCCTTAATAAATTCTTTTTGACAATGCATTTCTAAGGGGTATTTTTCTGCTTCTATTCCAAGAACTTGGGATTTTCTGTTTTGTTTCTTCTGGTAAATTTGAGCCCCTCAGAGCCTATCATCAAAGTGGCCACTTAGGAAGCTTCATCCTGCTTCTGAAAGTGTTTTGAGTTTCTTACTGTTCTCAGCCCAGCTCAGCCTCAGAATTCTCTCTCCCTCTGTGTCCTGCCTCAGCATGCGTTGGAGCTTGTGCACTACTAACCAGGTGTTTACCATTCCCTGACGCAGTTTCCTGTGGAAGAGGGAAAGGAAGCTTTACTACAAGAGCATTAATAATGTGACATAGGACCATTGTGTGATAATGGGGCTATATAGAAGTGAGTGTTTCACATCACTTTTTTTTCTGTTTAGTATGTTGCTATTTCTTTAGGGTTGTAAATACAAAATGTATTAATAATTTTGTGAGTTTCAAACAAAAAGGTATGTTAACCATGTCTTATATTACCACTATCTTGGGACATCTGTACAATTTCAATTTCCATTTTTAATAGGACAGTTTTGTTTTAGACCTAAAGAACACTTACTTTTTCTCCATTGCTTTTATCTAGTTACTTTTTTCTTATGTTATTTTTTTAGATATAATCCACTTAACTGGATCTATTCTTTGTTTTATGTTCAGTAGAGAGTAAGAATGATTTAATAGTTACCTTCAACCTCTGAAGATTTTTTTTTTCCCAGCTCATGAGAGGCAGACGAACATGTGCTTAGGTGAAATTGCTGACAGACTGGCTATACAGTGTGGTAGTTAACAGTCTGAGCTCTCTACCCTACAGTGGCTGTTTAACCTTGAGTAAATTGTTTAACCTTTCTATGATTTAAATTTCTCATTTGAAAAATGCAAATACTAATAGTACTTATTTCATAGGATTGTTTTAAGGATTGATTGAGATAATGGTTTTTAAAATATACATAATATATGTATAATATCATAATAAAGTATTTTTAGAAAAGAACCATATTTCCTAGGCAGTCTGACTAGTTTGGTTCTTTTCCTCACTCTAATAATTAACTCAAACTACTCCATCCCATCACTGCTGGCTTATTTATTTGACATAAGCATTTCTAATCACAGATAAACTTGTTTTAAAAAATGCTATAGGAGATGGAAGGTTGAAACAGATAATGTGTCATGAAAAATCTTATCACCCTTTAGGCAGCAGGATCACACTTTTGCCTAAATCCCAGGACATTCTTCTAATAGCCTTGTGGAACTGGCATGTGTATGAATAGTCTCTTTAGTCACTATTAGGTCCTTAAACCTTTTGAGGACAGGCTTCTGGACCATATACCGTGGACCTGTTCCTGGGCCTCAGGTGTGCTGTCTTTCCTTTGTCACTAGTTCTAAGTACACCAATTGGTAGTTTTATAATTGTCCTCTCAATAATTCACCTCAAACCTCCAAACCTGAGTTCTTTGGATTGGAAACAGAAGAATAAGGCAAGAAAATTCTTGTTCCTTGATCATCACTTTGCATTTTGCATAATTGAACTTTTTAATATCTAGGCCCTTCATTTAAAACAGATGTATTGGTTTTTGAACATCATTTAATAATGTTACTGATTTCCTACTCTCTAGTCCTTTTTTAGGTTTCAGAAATTATTTGGATGAACCAAGATAAGAAAGAGTAGTAATTCTTCAAGGTAAATTGAAATGTTATTCTTAAATACATTATTTAGTTTTTTTCTGCTTTTAAAGAAAAAAGTTTTTCCTCTGGAAATGTCTTTTGATTTCTTTTTGTAGGCATCCACGTTTTCTAATTAACATAGATACTCTGTGTCTTGGTTCTCTTCGTTAAAAAAAATACAAAATTTCTTTAGTCAAACTGAAACAAAGACTTTATCTGGCCTAGAATATCTATAAAAGAGGTAATTCGTGTACCTTTCTTGAGGGGTAAGCTGGCAGTGCCCCCTCGGAGGGTGGTTCTAAACAGGCACATGAGAGGCAGGGCGGAGTATTGGTTCTGTAGGACTCCATGTGGAGCTCTGTTCAAAGGTCATGCCATACTGCTGCAGCAGTGGCCCAGGGAAGGCAGGAACACAATGGTAGGGAGCAGCCTAGGGGACCAGGGACAGAGTGGACTCCCAGCACTGTGCGTCACTCGGCAGCCTGGGAGAAGCCTGTGCAGCACTGATGATCAGAGGCTTTGTGTCATGCTAAAGCATGAGACGGTGCTTCCTGGTTTGTGGAGGAATAGGGTTAGGACAGTCCTAAAGGATGTGTCAAGCAGAAAACCTGATAAAACAGATGGCAGTATTTTGCCTCAATCAAATGAGGGATACCATACTGTAGGGTATTTCAGCTTGCGAGTCTGGTTTATTTCACTCAATATATTTTCCAGGTCCATCCATTTTCCTATAAATGACTAATGTGTCCTTCTTTATAGCTGAATGGTATTCCACTATATATAGATACCACATTTTGTTTATCCAGTTATCTGTTGCTTCCAGAATTTAGCTGTTATGAATTGTGCTGCTATAAACATGTTTTTAAAACAGTGATACATACACTGGGCATTATAGTCAATTTTACGTAGTTGCTACTTAATACTGCATCTATGTGGTTGTGTACATTATTCACTGTTACGAGCAAAAAACACAGTGTATTATGGTCTGTAAGTTTGTGTAATTCTGTAAAAATTTTAATTTAAATAAACATGGCAGTAGCAGAGATTTTTAGTACTGGAGTAGATAGACTTAATGGTACATTACATAAGAAATGTGAAGATGAGCATCATTTTCTTTAAAAAGACCCTGAGTTTTCTAGTTGGGATGACTCACTTCATCAGTCAAGAAAGGAACTACTACTGGGAGTGGAGGAAAAGTAGGAAAGACAGAGAACTGTACTGCACCTGGTCATCTCCAGAGAGTTTTTAAATTCCTTTAAAAATCTCAGCATGGGAAATTTTATTGAGACTAATTTGTCCAGAGATAAATTGTCCAAAGATAAATTGACAAAACCAGAATTGGAGCTCAGGGCCTTCTAACTGGAAAGCCAAGCATTTTGTTTCAAAAAACAAAAGGACTATTCATCCTGATGTCATATAGTCATCAGGACTATTCATGAATAGTCCTAATTAATTAATTAATTCATAATCCTGATGAATAGTCACACACGTCACACTCTTAGTAAGGATGCTGGTTATGCTACTAGTACTGTGCACCAATTCTAAAAAAATTGTGATTCTATCCACTGAATGAAACTATACCAAGGCACGTAATAATTACTAGAAGGACTCCAGTGTCTGCAGTGACCTCACCATTCACAGTTTCTCATTTGTGTCAAATACAGAATAATTAAGGTGGAAGATAGGCATATAAATACTAAAAACACGGCACTAAAATGTGCTGTTGTGGTACTTATTAATCTAACCACAGACCTTGAAACTATCAAACCTTTCTGTTCTGAGCTGACTGCCAGTGATAAACTCGTGTGTGTGTGCGTGTGTGTCTGTATTTTTAAAAATTTATTATTAAACTCAATTGTACAGACCAATGGGTTCCATTTTCATACATGCATATATTGTACTTTATTCAAATCTGCCCTTCCTAATGTTCTCTCTTTCCCTCCACTTTCTGCCCCTCCCACTATCCCTTACTTCTCCCTATTCGTCTCTCTTCTACTTTCACAAAGAATAACTCCCAGAACACATAAGCCCTTCTTACATGGAATCTTCCTTGCTGGATGTTTTTGTATTGGAAGTCCTTTTTAGCCCAGTTTGGTATGCATCGAGCCCACATTGGCTCAGGTCCTAAACAAAAGCATTATTTCTGTTTCCCATCTTAGAGAACATAGGGCCTATTGTCCCACAAGATCCAAAGCAGTGCTTCCTAAATTGGAGTCTAGTAGCTTATTATTTGAGTTGATAGTTACTATGTAAGTGCCTGGGCCCCACTCCGAATCTAACCTAACAGAAATCATTGCAACATGATCAAGAAATCTGCATTTTAATAAACAGCATATTTTTCATACACAATAATGGTTGAAACAACTAATTGGTCAGGATGGAGGCAGACTACTGTTGGCAGTACAATGCTATTCAGAGGTATTCCTCAGGGTAATAGGCAAGAAAAGGCCTTTAGAAATAGTCTCTCTACTATCAACTGTTCATTTTTCTTTTAGGTATTTCGAGATGGGGCATAAAAAGAAATCATTTCTGTTAATGATCCCTGCTGCAGTTAATATACCAATGTTATAGAGACTGCCTCCTGCTGGTCAGAAGATGGCAGGGCTACTTCATGTGCTCACTGGTGGTCAGTTTGTATGCCTTTATTCTTTTTTTATTTTCTGTAGTGGTAATCTTCAATGACTTTTGATGGACTTAAGCCAAGAATATGTACCTCCCAAGTAATGCACTATTATAATGCTAGTCAGTGTTACCTCAATACAATGCTCAATCAGTGAAACTGGAAGCAAAAAATATGGGAGCAAAGCATGCCGCAAGCAGTCCGATTTCTTAAACGGTATCATGAAACAACAACAATAAAAAGATCAAGAAGTAGAGAAGAGAATTTCTGGGAATGGCTTGATAGCTCCAAAATTCTGTTATTTTTGCATTTGTGGAGATAAAATAATATGATTCATCTCATGTGGTTAAGGGATGAAAGGTTGACTGGCAACCTTTAGTCAGAAACATTTTGCATGCAGGAAACTAATAGTCCTTTCAAACAGACACTTGATGAGCACTTGATAAATAAGCTCAACAGAGAAGCTCTACCCACTGGTGGAGGCTGAGTCCTGTCCTGCCAACATTAAATATTTTGTAGCTTATGATGAAAATTAATTTGCAAATTTTACCCATTGTCGTGCAGAATTAGTATAAAATCCCCAAAAACTGATGGCCAGATTTTATGTTATTAAACATAAAATGATTTTGTTTAAAACATGGCTGAAAAGTTAAGAAATTCAGGCAACTTCATTTGTCTCTACAACAGTAAGCAGCGACACTAATGTTTTCAGCTACTTTGACTGAATTTATCTGCCTCTTCCATGAAGTAGTTTAGAAAGTCTTTTGGGAGCTAAAACGTGCATATGAAAAGATAAGTCATCGAATTAATGATATATTCTAAAGACATGAAAAGTTGGGAGTATCTCTAGGCTGGAATAATCAAGAAAACTTGAAATAGAGGGCTATTGAGATGAACCTGGTATAGGATTTAATTAAGCAAAAGATGAATGTAGACACTAGTAATACCTCTGATGATAAAAAGTACATTTGGAAGGTGATGTACTTAAACCCAAAGTATAAGTAAATTATAGAGCAAAATAAAAGATAATACATAACAGGGAGATAGATCTTTTGCAAAAGGGGGACCAAGGGGGAGAGGAAAAGGGATAAAACAAGAATTAAGATGTATTGTATGTGTACCAACTCCCCATGATAAATGTAACTTTTATGTACAGCAAACAAGAATATTTAAAAAGAAATAATTGTAGGAGAAATATGTGTGCTGAAATACAGTGGAAAAGTAACTTTATTGAAAACTGTTAGGTTTTTTGGAATTTCGAATTCAGGCAACACCTCTGTTCCAGGGACTTCAAAATATATGTTCCTGATCATAAAAGTACCAGTATACAGATAAGATCACCTCCCAGCACCCGCACACTTAGTCGGCCCTCACATCATGCCATGTGTTCTTTGGCTACCCTACTACCTGAAGTTTTGCTCATTATTTTACCTTCTCTCAGGTGTTTCTCTTATCTTCCTAGTTTCTTTCTTTCCTTTTCTCTTTTTTTGTACTCATTTTTGCCCTTTTTATGGGGGTGGTGGGCAGACAAGTCTCTCCCTCTCCTAACCTCAGTCATACAATGACAAAAATATTTTCTCCAGTTTCTCCTTTGTTGCTCCTGTAGCTGGAGCTCTCTGCCTCACTAATTTGAACCCTCACCTACAGTCTCTTTCTACATCAGAGTTGTCGTCTTTCTGAGTGATTAGTGCCTTTCCCCTCTCCTCACTTCATTCTCCCCTCTCTCTCCTCTGTGATGATGAAAGAGATATTAAACTCCTTGTCAAGGAGAGTCACTTGAAGACCTGATGTTCTTTAAACTGCTCCCTAGAAGCAACTAATATTCATTATTCTATAATGAGTTCTTGGCCAACATAATAGGAGTTTTATATTCACATACATCCTCTTATTTAATTATCTCCATAGCCATATGAGAGAAGTATAATTACCCTATTTTGATATATGTGGGAACGCAGGAGAGAGAAATGAAAGAACCTGTCCAAGACAATATAGCAAATTCAAGATAATAGGGATTCTAACTGAACCCTGGGATTTGAAGGCATGTTTTTTCTGCTTGCTTATTTTCTACTATTTACGTTTCTCTCCAAAAGTTTTCTTCTAGTCTTTGGCTCCACTGAAAGAATTACATACTCACTAATGTGAAAATTACCACCAGTATATCATCCCTCAAATTATATTAAATTTTAAATCTTTCGACAACCACACCCCTGGTATCAGTGAGCCTAGTGAGTGTCATGGAAACCACCTACCAGCTAGCTGATCTTTCCATTTTGTATCTAAGGGCTTCTTTACAACATATCCTGTACTACTTAGTTCATAGCCATTTCTCTCAGACTTCAAGTGCATTCTGTTTTTCCTTAAATACTGTGGTAGTATGTAGGGTGGGGGCTGGAGCAGGAAGGAAGAAAGGAAGAGGGGGAGAAGGAGAAAGAAAAGGAAAGAAGAGAAAAAGGGAGGGAAGAAGGAAGGAAGGAAGAAAGGAAGGAATTGATTTACATGATTATGTGGACTGGCAGCTCTAAAATGTGCGGCAAGTACTTGCAGGCTGCAGACCTGAGAGTCACTGCTCAAGTTTGAAGACAGTCTGGAGGCAGAATTTCCTCTTCCTGAGGGACAAATCAATCTGTTTTCTCTTAAGGCCTTCAACTGATTGGATGGGATTCATCTACATTATTTAGGGTAATCTGTCTTATTCAAAGTCTAGTAATTTAAATATTAATCCTGTCAAAAAAAAAAAAATACCATCACAGAACTATCTGGCATGGTATTTGACCAAATTTCTGGGTACTGTGGCCTAGCCAAGTTGACTGCTTCTGCTGAGCTGCTGTTTCTATTTAGATGTCCATTTCTGTTTGGGGAGGACAATGTCCAGAAAGGTACACTCTAGAATCTTTATACCAGAGAGGCCATGTCTCCATGGGCTGAGGACGGAAGGAGAATCTTTAAATTTTGGTAGTACCACTCTGTGTTGCTCAGATATCTTTAAAGTGCCTTGTTATTATTGCTACTTACATTTTGAACCTAGATTTTAAGCAAAATAACACAAGTACATAAGTCAAACGGTACTACTGAGCTTGTCCAATGTTTCATAGGCCTGTGATCTGCCGCGACCCGCACAGCCGAGTTGAACAGGGCAGAGGAGTGGCGGGGTTAAACGAAGAGAGTTACACAGGACAGCTGGGACTGGGTGAAGCCATCAGCCTGATGAGCAGAATGACGACCCCTGCAAAGTGCAATCTTAATTTATAGGCGTCAGCATAACACAGGTGTGCTAAGTTATTGTATCAAGAACTAGATGGATGCAGAATAAACTTTTGACCTGCGGCCCTGCCAGCCAGGCCTGTTATTCTGCAAACCCAATACAAGCAAGCTTTCTTGCCTTAGAACCTTTTCAACTAAGGCTACAGGTGAGGAGCCAAGATCATTTCCTTAAAAATACTCCCTAGCTAGCAGGTGAAAGTGAACTGAGGAAATGGGGCGGGGGAGCATGCGGTGTAGGGCCAGAGTCTTTCTGTGATGGTCCGCAGGTAGGCACAGAATTGTTGGCTCCTGACACTATTCCTCAACCTCCTCCTCAGATTCCCATTCCTCACAGGCATTGGCTTTCAACTTATTTTCTGGTTTAAATTGTGTAATTCTAGGGACACATTTATGCTTCTCATTTTTGCTTTCTAGTTTGAGACATTATTTACTGATACAACATCGTGCCCTGGAAGATGGAGTTTTATACTCCCTCCCTATAGTCCCCCACTTTCCCCCACGCCATTCCCCTCTAATCATGTCACAAGTGGTTTAAAATTGTTGTCAATGTTAACATTACAATGGCAGCAAAAAACAGATTTTTTTTTTCCGGTGCTGGGATCGAACGCAGGTCCTTGTGCTTGCAAGGCAAGCACTTTAACCACTGAGCTAAATCCCTAGCCCAAAATAATAGATTTTTAAAACTCCTCTTGATAGAGGTGATCATGTGGCTAATCTGTCAGTTTCACCCCCACGCCCACTCAAGTCAGCACTTTCAGGCCCTCTGTCGTCCAGCACCAGGCTTAATCACGTGTTATTATTTAATAATTTCTTCTCTCTTCATATTATCTGTTTTAGCTTTATGGAACTCTTATTAATAGCTATAGGGACTCCTGATTCCATTCTCATTTTTTGTTTGTTTGTTTTCATGGTGCTGGGGATTGAACTCAGAACTTTCACACTGAGCTATATCCCCAGTCCATTTTTTTAAAATTTATTTTTTGGGGTGGGGGTGCTGGAGATCAAACTCAGGGACTTAGTACTTGCTAGGCAAGCACTCTGCCACTGAGCTAGATCCCTAACCCTGTTATTTATTTTGTTTTTGTTTTTGTTTTTACTTTAAGACGTGGTTTCCCTAAGTCACTAAGTTGCCCAGGCTGGGTTCAAACTGGTGATCCTCCTTCTGCCTCAGCCTCTCAGTATGCTGGGAAAAGGTATGCACTACAAACCTGGCTTTTCTTTTTTTTTTTCTTCCTATTTTCATGCTTCTTCTGTTTTACTTTCTACGAGTGTTTTGACTCTTCTTTTTTTTTAATTTTATTTTAATGGTACATTTTAGATGTACATATTGATAACATTCATCATAGGGAATTTGTACCTGTACATGATATATCTTGTTGCTTCTTTTTTTTCATATTCCCCTCCCCTCACCCCCTCCTCCCTCCCTATTTACAAAAGATTTGTTTCCATTTTTTCCTTCCATTTCTTATTTCTCTTGTCCCTCTGTTCCTTTCCCTCTCCCTTGTTCCCTTTCCCATTTGGACATTTTCTTCCCTTTTCCAATATAATACATTTTAGTCTTTATTTACACTTCAGTTTCTCACACGAGAGAAACTATGTGGTGTTTAAACACGTGTGTCCGATTTATTTCACTTAAGAGTATGGTCTCAAGGTGCATCCATTTACCTAAGAATATCTCAAGCTTATCCTTCTTTATGGCAGAGTAGTACTCCATTGTATAAAAAATCCACATTTTCTTTATCTATTCTGCTGTTGATGGACATTTGGCCTGCTTCCAAGATTTAGCTATTACAAAGTGTGCTGCTATAAACATGGGTGTGCATATATCCCTGCGGTATAATGATTTTAATTCTTTTGGGAAGATACCAAGAAGTGGAATAGCTGGGTCAAATGGAATCTCTAGTCCTAGTTCCTTGAGGAATCTCCACACTGATTTCCATAGTGGTTGTATCAGTCTACATTCCCACCAACAGTGGAGAAGGGATCCTTTTTCTCCACAGCCCCTCCGGCATTTGTTATTGGCTGATTTGTTGATAATAGCCATTCTTTGTGGAGTGAGGTGGAATCTCAGGGTTGTTTTAATTTGCATCTCTCAAATGACCAGTGATGTTGAACATTTTTTCATATGTCTATCTGCTGTTTCTACTTCTTCATCTGAAAAGTGTCTATTCATTTCTGCTGCCCACTTTTGGATTGGGTCTTTAAATTTGGGGGGTCTGATTTTTTTTGAGTTCTTTATATATTCTTGATGTTAGTCCTTTGTCAGAGGAATACCTGGCAAAAATTTTTTCCCACTCTGTGGGTTGTCTCTTCGCCCTGTTGGCAGTTTCTTTTGCTGTACAAAAGCTTTTTAACAAGATCAGGTCCCAGTTGTTGATTCTTTGTGATATTTCCTGGGCAACTGAGGATTTGTTTATAAAGTCTTTGCCTACACCCTTGTCTTCAAGAGTTTGACCTATTCTATCTTCCAATAGATTTAGTGTTTCTGTTTTAATATTTAGATCTTTGATCCACTTTGATTTTAGCTTAGTGCATGGGGAAAGATACGGGTCCAGTTTTGACCTTCGGCATGTGGAGAGCCAGTTTTTCCAGCACCATTTATTAAAGAGACTGTCTTTCTTCCAGTGGGGTTGTTTAGCCCCTTTGTCAAAGATAAGGTGACTGAGAGTGTTTGGACCTGTTTCTTCATCTTCTAATCTGTTCCATTGGTCCTGGGGTCTGTTTTTGTGCCAGTACCATGCTGTTTTTGTGCCAGTACCATGCTGTTTTTATTACAGTAGCTTTGTAGTATAGTTTTAGGTCAGGGATTGTGATGGCCCCTGCTTTGCTTTTGTTGCCCAGAATTGCTTTTGCTATTCTAGGTTTCTTTTGGTTCCAAATGAATTTTGGGATTGTCTTCTCTAATTCTGTGAGGTATGCTATGGGTAATTTAATTGGGATTGCATTAAATCTGTATAACAGTTTTGGGAGTATGGCCATTTTCACTATATTAGTTCTTCCTACCCAGGAGCAAGGGATATCTTTCCATTTTCTGATATCTTCTTCAATCTCCTTTTCTTATTTCTATTTTTTGTTGTTGTTTTCAAAAATTCTTTCATATTTGCTGAACATTTCTTTTTCTGCTATCCTAATCTTATTTTATGAGTACAGTTACTCCTTTTTCTTTACCTTACTGCATTGCCCCTGATTCTTCCAAAATATTGGTTTTCTGTTGGTTTGCTTTGGTTGCTCTTTCTCAAATCAGAAACTTTCCTTACATGCCAGATGAGTCTTGGCTGTTCCTGAGTCAGTTTTTAAAAACCTGATTAGTAAGTTCCATCTGTACATAGTTGTGCTTGTTGACTTGTGTGAGTTTCACCATAGAGTAAGAAAGACTTTCAATAGCAAAAGCAACTAAAGGCCAGGATATATAGGGATTTTCTTTTGGACTTAGTTTAGGAACCAGAAAGCCTTTCCAGTTTTCAGCCTGAGAATAAAATCTTTAACAAAATCCAGAGCACAGTATAGGAAAAGGCAGAAACTTCAACTTGAATAGTCTATTAACTTCACAAATTCTTATTTAATATCCTTATTTTCTATGAATGTTTTATCATTTCTCCACCCATGTCTGTAATCCCCTAGTCACCCATAAAATGAGAATTGTGTCAAGTCATACAGGGTGGGGGAGGAGACCAGGTGTCTAATTGCCAATTAGAAAAAACTTAACTTTCAATTACTGCTCCCGTTTTCAGGAGTCCATGCCTATGACATGCTCCTGCCCTCAGAGGCACCAGATGGGTCCAGTTCTGGAGCTTTTCCACAGGCAAAAATATAGATAAATAGAATTTATTTGTTCTCTTAAGTTTTCTAAATTATGTTTGACAGTTAGTGCAAAAAATAACGTTGCCTGATGTGGTTCTAAATGGATATAGAGGAAATATTTATGGCAATTATATTATACATAGAGGAGGGTAAAGAGACATAAAAAGAGCTAAGTTTTCTGTACTTCGCTTGAACTGATCAAAAGGTCAACACCAGTAAATTTTGACAACTTCTTTTTATATAATTTAATTCCTAAAGCAACCACTAAAATGACAAGAGATACACTCAAAAACACTATAGATAAGCGAAAAATACAATTCTTAAAAATGTTCAAGTAGGGCTAAGGATTTAGCTCAGTGTTTAGAGTGCTTGCCTTGCAAGCACAAGGTCCTGAGTTCAGTCCCCAGCACACACACACACAAAAAAGTTCAACTAACTCACAGGGAAGGCAGGAAAGGGTAAATAGAGATATAAAAAATAAAGTAGCTTACTTATTACTTCACATATCAATAATTACACTAAATTTAAGAGTTCTAAACACACCATTTGAAAGACAAAGGTTTGCAGTGTGGATTAAATACATAACCTAACTATTTGCTGCCTATAAGAAAATCACTTAAATTGCATTGATAAAGGTAAGAGGAAAGAAAAAGGATGGACAATGTGCTGTATTTCTAAGTAAGCCATTGGTCAAAGAGAAATTCTTAGGAGACATTATTAAAAATACTTTGAACCAGATGGATATAAACAAAACAATGAAAGTGTGTGGACATGCTAAAGCAATCTTAAAAGGAAAATGTGTAATACTAAACTTACTTTAGAACGTCTTAAAAAGGAGGAAAATCTCAAATCAATAATTCAAACTCTGACTTAAACTAGGAAAAGAAAAGCAAAATTAAACCAAAATAAGCAAAAAGAAGGAAATAATAAAAAGTAGAAAATAATAACATTGAAAATAGATAACAGTAGGAGAAAATCAAAGAAAGGAATCGGCTTTTAAGATGTTCTGTAACATTTACAAACATCTAGCAAGACTGACAAAAGGGGGAAAAGGAAAATAAAAATTATGCATATCAAGAATGGAACAACAAATTACCACTACAGACTCTTCAGATTTCAAAAAGACAGAAAGGGGCCTGGGGATTTAGCTCAGTGGTTAAGAGTGCTTGCCTCACAAGCATGAGGCCCTGGGTTCGATCCCCAGCACCAAAAAAAAAAAAAAAAAAAAAAAAAAAAAAAAAAAAAAAAAAAAAAAAAAAAAAAAAAGACAGAAAGAGAATACTATTAATACAATAAATTTGGCCACCTAGATGAAGTGGACAAGCTCCTCAAAAAACACAAACTATCACAACTCACCCAATGCGAAATAGGTAAGTTGACTAGCCCCATGACTATTAAAAAAAATTAATTCATCCTTAAAATACTCCCCCAAAAGAAATCTTCAGGTCTAGATATAGTCACAGTTCTACCAAAAATTTTAAGAAGAGTTAACTCCAGTTCTTCATAATCTATTCTAGGAAAGATATGATAAGAGAGTATGCCTAATTCATTTATATAAAGCTAGTAATAACCTAATATCCAAGGCAAAGACCAAATAGGAAAAAAAAAAAAAGAAATTACAGACAAATATCCCTAACTCCAAAATAATGAAATCTTAACAAATAGAATTCACTTAATTGGCCTTATTATAAGTATACAAGGCTATACCAAGATTTGGAAATCGATAAATGTCCACTATAGTAATAAGGTAGAAGAAAAATATCAAAGCTGTGGAGAAACTAACTACAGTCTCTGTGAAAATATTTGTAAACATATTTGACAAAGAACTTACAGGTGAAATACATGAAGAATCCTTAAAAGTCAATATTGAAGAAAAGCCAATATGAAAATGGACAGAAAGCATGAAAAAGTGTTTCACTGGAGAGGATATATTGATCACAAATCAGTACATGAAAAGATGTTCAGTGGTCTAACCAGTTAGGATATGCAAATGAAGACCAGAGATATCACAACACACCTATTAGAACAGCTAAAATAAAATTTAAAAAATAGGAGTCTCAATGATGGCAAAGATTCAGAGAAAATGAATCACTCCCACAGTGGTGGTAGAAATGTAAAATGACACAGTCATTCCTGAAAATGCTTTGGCAGATTCTTAAATACTAAATGTACTTTTGCCATATGTTCTAGAAATCACACTCTTTGGTATTTATTTACCCAAAGGAATTGAAAACTGAAATGTCCACACAAAAACCTACGTTATGGATGTTTATAGCAATTTTATTCATAATTGCTAAATCTTGGAAACAACAAAGATGTCATTCAGTAGGTGAAAGGAAGAATAAACTGTGTTGCATCCAGATAATGGAATATTATTTAACTCTGAAAATAAATGAACTATTAACCAGAAGACACTGAGGAAGCTTGAACATATGTTACTGAGAGAAGCCAATCCGAAAAGGGTATGTATTGTATAATATTGACTATATGACATTCTGGAAAAAGCAAAACATTTTTCATATGTAATTACTATATAACCTAGCAAATGAACTCCTAGGAATTTATCTCAGAAAAAATGAAGAGTTGTGTTCATTCAAAAACCTGTTGAAAATAAATGTAGCTGCTTTACTAGTAATAGTCCAAAACTAGAAGCAGCCTATATATCCTGTAACAAGTGAATAGTTATAAAAACTGGTACATTGATATGGTTCATATGATGAGAAAGTATTACTACTTCACAATCAAAAGGAATGAATTATTGGTATAGCTAACAACCTGAAGGACTCTGCAGAGAATTATACTGAGCAAAATGAATTAATCCTAAAGTTATGTACAAAATGGCCATCTATCAACCAATCTTGAAATGCCAAAAATTATACAAATGTAGGATGCATTTGTGGTTGCTGATTTTTAAGGAGCAGTGGAGTGGGAGAGCTTTGGGTGTGGCTGTAGAAGGGCAACTGGAGTGGTGCTCGTGATGATGAAAATAATTTTGTCTCTCTATCAATATCCTTTTGATATTACACTATAATTTTGTAAGATATTATTTTTAAGAGAATCTGGTAAAGGATACAGAGAACCTCACTGTATTATTTCTTACAAGAAGTTAATATATATATAATTACTTGAAAATAAAAAATCTTTAATGAAAGTAGTATGTAAATTTGATGCAGAAATAGGTTATTTGTTACAATGTTTTCAAGAGTGGCCTATACAGTATTAGTAGGCATTGATGCGGTTTCATGTGAAGTTATGAGGCTGGTCCTACCTCCTCATGAGAATGTCTTACTTTGTTATATTGCTTCTTTGATACATATTCTTCCCTATGTCTTTGTTTAAGAAGAAGCCACTCACTTCTGATTATTATATATTTTTAAGGTAGTCAATTATTTTTTCAATATTTCAAATATTAGGCCCGTATCCCATTAAGGATATCTTAACTTCAGTGAGGTATAGGACTAATTTCATAACAAGTTCCTAACTTTTTGTAACTTAGAAGACTAAGTATTTTGCACATTTACTTATTTAAAAACTTTTTGTAGAATTTAGCACCTGGAAAAGTAGATACTGTGAAATATAGTGAATAATATGAATATCAATAAAAGAAGAAAATAAGCATTCAGTGATAGAAAGTATTTATCAGGTAATGACATAAAACCCAGGTATTCCCATGTATTTCTATTTTGTTAGGGAGATGAGGAAGCACTGCCCAGCCTGTCACCTAGGCTGGGGCTTCCTTCCTTTGGGTTCCCACGAGCCGCCTCCTGTCCCATTAGGTCAGTTTTCCACGTTCCCTAACTTAAAATTGTTGAGATTTTTTACCTCTCCAAACTTCCCCTGTTTACTCAAGGTGTTCTCTAAGATTTCTCAGAGATGCTTCCAGAATAGTATTAATAAAGAATGACCAAATCAGGAGTACAAAAATAATGGTGTATGGTAATCTTTTCTATTTAATAATTAAACAGTTTAACACAAAAATTAACTGGATCTTATTCTTTGGCTAGTCTGATCTGCCATTCTCTGTGGCTATGGTGCAGTCACCATTGGAAGAGAATGGCTGAAGCCACTTGTGAAAATGAAGCTGGATCCAAATGGTCTTGACCTCATTCCTTCTCCCATGAAGAACACCTCTTTTACTTTCTGAGTTAGCCAGCTTTGCATCACTGTGATCACACAACTGACACCAGTGAACTTTAAGGAGGAAAGGTTTATTTTGGCTCATGGTTTCAGCAGTTTCAGTCCATGGTCAGCCAGCTTCATTCCTTTTAGACTTGTGATGAGGCAGAAACATCATGGCAGGAGGGCAGTGAGAAGCTGATATCTCATGGCAGCCAAAGCAGAGAAAGAGGGAAATAGCCAGATGGGAAGGGCTATGGACCATGTATAGTCCTGAAGGGCTTGCCTCCGTGTCTTGCTGTCTTCAACTAGGCCTCAACTCCTATTTCCATCACCTCCCAGTAATGCCGTCAAATTATGATCTGATCAATGGATTAATCCATTAGTGAAATTAGAGCCCTCATGATCTCTTCACCTTTAAAGGCCCATCCTCTGAAAACATGAGTTTTGAGGGGACATTTTAGATCCAAACCATGACATTGTCTCTACTTTCCATCTCCTAATAGCACACAGTTTTTTCTACTTTTAGACACATGATGGTTCACTAGTGCTATCCTCACATCCTTTTCTTGCCGTCTAAGCAGTTCAGCCCCGTGTGTGGAGGGCCTGGAGCACTCTGAAACTCCTGACAAGAATATTCCTTAACTTAGATTTGCAGAGCATGGGAAAGTATGAGAGTGAAATGGTTTTAGTATTTCATCACTTCAATTTTTATGCCTTTTGTAAATAATGTCTCCTCTTTGGACCACTGAATTTCTTTGTAGAGAAAATGTGAAGCTTCAATCTTTGTCATATTTCCAATAAAATTCACATTAGATGTGACAAATACTTCTTTAAATGGCATATTTCAAGAGCACTTTTATTGATTTTAAAAAGCCATGGGTAACAATTCCTTTTAATCATGTGCTAGTTTTTAGGTTTAAATTTTATTTAGCTTTGAATAGGTAACACATTGATTTGACGTGGTTTAAACTGCAGAATATCTCCTCCCACCTTGGCTTCCAACTCACCCAGTTCTTCTCTAAAGAGGTAATGTTTCCAGCATCTTGTCTTTCCTTCCAGAGATACTTTCCATACATAAAAGAAAGTATATATTTTTATGCAAGTGGTAAAATGCAAAGCACATTGTTCTACATCTTGCTTCCCCCCACCTAACTAAATACAGTATCTTAGAGATTTTTCCATAGTAACACATAAAAATTGACTTCATTCTTTACAGATGGATGATGATTTATATAAACAACTCTACTGGTCAGCATTGGGGTTATTACAAATAACGGTATGATCATGTTCACACACAGTCAAATATATATCTGTGGGTTCTGTAGTGTAGGCTAATACCTCCAAATTTCAACCACATTTTTTAAAAAAACAGTCATTTGTTATGTCAACTACAGAATTCTCATGTATTTGGTAAGTGTACAAAGCAAAATGGTTTTAAATAATTTTAAATGACAATATTTTACAGATTTTAGGAAGTGGATCTGGAAATTAGTTGACTACTTGTTTTGATTTTTACTTTCTTCTATTTTTTGTCTTTTTATTTTCTCTCTCTTTTTTCTTTTTCTTTTTCTTTTGTACTTTCTTACCCCCTTTCTCCCTTCTCTCTTCTTCCCTATTACTATTTGGTTTTCAGTAATGGTCAGATTGAGAGCTATGTAACCACTAGATGGTGGTACAAGAACATAGGGAGAAATGTGTTCATAAACAACATAGGAATTAGTTTTGATTTCCTGCTCAGTTTTTAAATTGCCATACACTCGGGCCCTTAAATGTCTCCCGAGGGATGTCATTGTGATTGCTGTTTAGTAGTTGAGCCAACATAAAATAGATGTTGAGCTTTACAGCAGCTGTTATAGACCACTTTATGTTGATGTTGAGACTTTTAAAAATGCTCATTGCTTGAAACTGTTAACTCTTTAGTAGAAATCTGTTAAATTTTCTGAGTGACTCGGAGAGTATGCTTATATTTCTGACCCATTTACAGATCTTACAATGTTGCAGTCGAGACTACTTAGAATTTATAATCCTTTGTTTAACGCACTGAATTTTCAGTAAAGAAGCGACAGTTTTCTAGCTACTTCCTATGGAAAAACGAAAGACATGTTTCCTATGGTTTTTACGCTATTGATTGCAATTCAGTGTTTTATACATGCTTGCAACATTGATCTTCCTCTCAGTGGGTAAATTATATCTTTAAAATGTTTTGGAACTTGATCTAAAAGTATTTTGTGTGTGCAAATTACATTAATTAACTTTTGGGAGGACTGTATACCTTATCTCTTGTAATATTCTGAATCTGTGCTTAAAAGTTTTGAATCAATTAATTAACCTTAAACCACAAAAAAAAAATTATCTAGCATTACTATTGAAGGATCTTTGCTCACATTAGACCTTATGATCATTCCAGTACTAAACTCTGTTGAAATTCTATTTAATGAATTCAGAACAGGACTGTGGTTGCAGTCACTCTGTGAAACATTTTGCTTAGAGCTGGCACCTACACATGCAGTTGTTCCTGTTTGATTTGTAGAAATAGATACACACTGTCTTCCCTGTTTTGTCACAGCATATTCATGTCAATTGGCAAATTCATATCTTCCTGCAAAGTAACCTTTACAGCTCAGTATCTGCTGACTTGCTTCGGCGGATCAATTATTTTTGGACAAATGATCAGGCACATTGCCTCATTTCCATAGCAATTGATAGTTCTACATACCATTTGTATTGGGGTTGCCTGGGTTAGCAAATGAAGAGTACTGACATTTTAGCTAAATTGTAAATTGTCTTAGGGGTTTTGATGATAATAGGATACTTTTTATTTTCACTATTTAATGTACCCCAACGAAACTCTATGATCTGCTATCCAATAGTGGTCTATAAATACATTATACCTGAACCCTTCATTTAAGGTGTTTGCTGTTTAACCAAAAAGAAACTGGCTTCTTCGTATCTGTTCACACATTAGGGAGAACAAAAAATAATCACAAGCTTCAATTCACGGGAAGAACACCAAGT
The DNA here is from genome assembly GCA_004026905.1 of Hystrix cristata. Lineage (NCBI taxonomy): Eukaryota > Metazoa > Chordata > Mammalia > Rodentia > Hystricidae > Hystrix > Hystrix cristata. The sequence goes on from PVJO010004863.1 coordinate 83,766, forward strand.
TAAAAGAAGCATCCCTTAGATGATGAAACCATTACAACACTGTCCCAGTAAATAGAATCAACTGTGGCTGATTCCTTGGTTTTATTAGGAAAGATAGCCCATTTTGTGATCTGCAACGTTTAAATCAATTGAACTAGAGTGAAATCTCTCCCCTGAAATGGCTATTACACAGCTTGCAACCTTTTGTTCGAGAGATTAAGTTTGCATCTCCTCACATTATCTCCTTGTAATTGGAAAACTTTCATTTTGACGGAGAAAATGTGCCAGTATCCCTGTGAGCCTTGCTACAAGCCAATGCAGAACGCCATCTGGAGGGTGATGCCCAAGTCAGGCTCAGCCTCCTGGCGGGCTGGATCCGGAACTTTGCAACAGAACAACTAATAACATCTTAAGCTCCATTTGTCTAGCTCGCTAGTGCTCTTGGCAGAGGTCATAACCAGCAGTGGTTTTGTTGATTTGCTGCATCAAATGTAATTAGGTTAAAGCACTCACTGACAGAGCTTCTGATAATGGTGTAAGAGCCTCAGGCTTAAATTTACCCATTGAGTCAAATTTGAGTTTAGATCAGCAAAGACATACTCATCTCATCATGAGGACAAGAAAACTTGATAATTTTTAAGGTGATTATTTGGAATGACTTCTTTCCTTTGGACTTGATAATTATTTTATTTCAATATTTTAATTATTTTATTTTGTCTTCACTGGCTTCCATGCAGTGACTGATATCCTCTGCTAGGAAAGATAGTCTCACATATTCTCAAACCGCACATCCCTTCTGAACCTCACTGTTGAGAACGTTGTAGGAAAAAGTGAGATGTTTCTGTCAGGTTGCCGCCAAAGAAATTTGAATTCTAGCAGTTATAGACTCATAAAGATAGAAGTGACATTACTACTGACCTTTTCACCCTTACCTAATGGAAAACTCCAGTTGTACCAACAGTTTCTTCATAAATGAGTCAGTTTGATGTTGTGAGTAAGAAAGAGAAATCATTACTTGGGGTTAAGTCTAGGGCAAGGTTGGGCCCAGATCCTGAGACAGAAGTTAGCTATTGTGAAGGGCCAGGAAAAAAAAAAAGGAAGAAAGAAAGAAAGAGCGAAAGAAAGAGCGAAAGAAAGAAAGAAAGAAAGAAAGAAAAAAGAATGTCTGCTTTCTCTGGAGAGGAAAAAAAATCAGCAGAAATAAGGTTTAGCAGTTTTGTGCATAAATGTGGTAAAGCAAGTCAGCAGAGTCATTGTTAGAAAGAGAGTGTGGACATGGTCCTGGCAGGAAGGTAGTGGTGCCTTGCAACGGCTGTGCTGATTATCTGAATAAGGCTTTTTAAGAACTAGTAGAAGAATTATGATGTAATTTGTAAAATAATAATATTTAAAATGCAGCTTTGCTGGTTCTCAAATTTCCTCTTATGTTCCCTGGTTCTCAGATATACTGCCAGTAATGGAATTTGTAAAGAAATCACTCTGAAATTTCCAGGGGCCTGTAGTGATTTCGGTAGACTTCACACCTCATTGTGGAAGTTGACTGAGTGTGAGTGTTCCAGGTATGCTGCTTTTGATAAAAGCACTAGGCATATGTGAGAATGAGGTTAAGTAAGTGTTTATTTGAGGATTTAATATTGCACACACTGTAGGAGTAAAGCAATTACCGTGCTGTTAATTTCATATTTATGTATGGCTTATTTATTTGTTGTTTACCTCCCCTTGTAATGAAAATGCCATGGAAATCTGCTTCTTCTAGTGCTCTAATTTTAAATGAAGCTAAATGTTATGTATAATTTTAAGTTACATATTGCTAATTTCATTCTATTTTAAATACTTGTGTGCAAGAAGCTCCTATGTTCTTGTGAGAACAGTCTTCTGAATAGAATCAAAGCATAATTTTCTAAGTAATTATACAATAGGTGGTTAATAGAGTAAAATGTGAGCATCGTAGGTGTATTTGGAACCAGGTAGTTATCTGAACCCATATATTTGTATGTATATGAGTGTGTGTGTGCCTATCTTCCTAAGAATCAATACCTTAATTATTTTTCGGACCAATATAATGTAGTAAAAACACAATAGCTCATTGCTTCTACTCTTAAATTATTTGCATATGGCTTATGTGTAATCTGGTGGCAGAGTCAATGTTTGGTGAAGTGATTCTGAAGGCTTCAGGGGCACCGCGGTTTTCATCTGTTTGCATGGCATGATATTTTAAAAGAGCCAGACACTGGCAGAATACTAGGCTTACTTTGTCTTCTGGGGATATAAAAGAAAGAGAGAGAAAGGAAATGAGAGAAAGAAAAAGAAAAGTAATGAAAGAAATCTATATCTGTTGTTTGTGGAGTTCCTGTCTCTGGTCTGAGAATCCACTCAAGTTATACGCCTCAAATTCCATTTCCTGGCCCATCCTTGAACCTCTCTGCTTAATACCAGATTTACATCTAGATCTAGAGTTCCATATCACACAAGTTCTCCTAAATAACTTATTTAACAAGCAACACTGTGTGTCTGTGTGTGTATGCCCATATATATATTATATATATGTGTGTGTGCGTATATATATATATATATATATATATATAGAGAGAGAGAGAGAGAGAGAGAGAGAGAGAGAGGGAGAGATATAGATATAAGCATAGATATAGACATAGAAATACATACAGTACAGATATAGGTATGGATATAGATATGGTCCAAATTCCTGGCTACAGCCTGGTTGAGAAAATAACACACAGATGTGAAGTGTCGAATAAACAATACTGCAAGCCAGTATACATTTGAATGTTTCAAAGGCAGAAATTTTTGAGGAAATTCATTTTTAAAAACTCTTGACATAGTCTGCAAAACTTAGTATGTGCTAGTTGTTCAATTTCCATTGTTATTTACAAAAGTGAAGCTTGGAATTAAGAAAAAAATGTGCCATCTGCCTACCCCTGTGAAAATGCTTGGTTTTATTCCCAAGCATATCAACCACTGGCTTGGCATTTTAACGAACCAAAGCACTTTTCTCATTAGGGTTTGTTTTGTGTCTACAAAATGCCTTTTTTCCTGGCTGCACATTGAAATATTCCTGCCCTTTGCCTGCCTTTGCTGGACTTGAGGCTTTCTGTCTGCACATGTGACCATCTTGATAAAAGACTCTTGCCTTCCAGATACTCCAGGTGCTGGCTACACCTGATGTCCTGCCTTCTCTAGCACTTGTTCAGTCAATTGTTTAGATGCTATTTATGCTGAGTGCCCTTTTTCTGTGGATTCACAGGGCATATACAGCTTTTTGAGGAGAAAGAGGTATAGTGTATGAGGCCTGCCCTCGGTTAAATTCCACTCAAAAAAAAAAGTGCATATAAAAGTACTCTCTTTTAAGTAGAATTTTCTGAATACAGGGATGTTGCATACTTATTTATTCACTCGTTTATTCAGCAAAAGTTTATGGAGCACTCAGTGACATGCAGAGATAACATGAACAAGTCATGCGTGATGGCTGCCCTACGTGAATTTAGAGGAAGTAGATGTCATGGCAGTCTAGAACCTTGTTTTGCAAATTGTCTTTGAGGACCAGCAGCAGGGTTTTCATCTAGGAGCATTATTTCAGGTCCCGTCCAGACCAACTGAATCAGAAGCTGCGTTTTAACAAGGCACCCAAGTGACTGGAAGCAACATTTGAAAAGCGCTGAGCTGGGAGGATCTTTTTAAGACTTTATGAAAGAGCTAAAATAAGTAGGAATCATTGAGTTTAATTAAAGGAAGAAAGCAGGCAAATTTAGGCAGGTTAAAAAGAGGATTGGATATAAATCTAACCCAGCATGCAAAGTTTTGCAAACAAATTTGAGAATGATCATTTTTAAAAAATTGATGAAGAATGGCCGGGAAGATAGCTGGAACTACACAGGGAGGAATATTGCTTGATAAAGGATGTAATATGAAATCAAAATCTGGGAGGAGAAAGAATGGTTTACAGCCTAGACTAGAAGTACTGATGGGTGCCAGTGATACAGTAGCAGCCGGAGAACAGAATTTCTTATCCTGACCACATGAAGGTAGACATTAATATTCTCCAAGGTGACCTTTAAATTACTTTTTAGGGCTTAAATTTTTTGAATTCTAAAAGGATACTGAAAGCCATGAAATTGATACAAATTAAGGCATAATGGTTTTATATATAACAATTTTTCCTAAACGCGTGTAGGTAATCTGAACTAGTAATCTTATTGCTTCAAAATTAGTGGAGAATGTTATTTTGTAGAAAGGGCTATTTGTAGTTTTATCTATATAGAGTTACATTTTTGTAATCAAAGGGAGTCCTTTGTAAGATCATGAAGAAATGAAGCTTAACTGTGGTGCCTTTACCTACTTCAACCATCTTTTCTGTTAACTTCCTCTAGAATTTTTGCAGAAAATACTCTTATGTCATACATCAGTGAAGGTAAGATTGAAGGACTGGTGGCCTTTTCAGTTATATCTTTTGAAATCACTATGTTGAGTGGCTTCTGTCATCCTAAGAAGCCAGTCCTCTCTTCGATGATACATCAACTCACAGGTCTGAAGGAATGTGGGGGGCCAATTCTGTATAAACTCATCATCTTGTAACAATCATAAAGAATTTGTACTTGCTTATTAGGCCCTTAAGACCACCTCAGCAGATGATCACATTTCTGAGATGCTTTAAAAATGACATCAGTAGCTTATGTTTTATGGACATCTGTTAGGGTGGCATTCAGTGTGCTTTAACACATGACTTATCTGCACACAAACCTGAGCTGACAGGGAGAAGCCTGCAGCTCTCCAATAAATGACAGAGTTAATCAGTAAGACATAGAGCCTAGAGCAGTGTCTTGGATGAGCTACCTTACAAAGATCAGAGAACGCTGCTGAAAAAATGTCAGTAGTGATGTTTCAAATATATCAGCACAATGATGAGATGTTATTCTTTTCTCTGAGTCGAATACCTTGAAGTAACTTGGTTAGTAAATTCCAATTTTATTTTCATCATCAATAAGTCTAGGGAACTGGAGAAGCAAGTGAGGCTGTGTAGGGGTATGAGAGAAGCATTTGCTACTAGGAGTTAGGGTCCATAGGTAAAAGTTTTATGGCAAAACTAGAAAGTTAATTGATCTAATCACTCAGAATGGTGTTTTCAAAACTAAATTATTTTTGTGTAATTTAGATAGGCCATATTTTGGGCTGAACTTCTTCTGCATAGCCAAGGAACTATCCTCGTGACATGATTACTGATTGTGTTGGACATTAGTAGCTGTACACTGTTTAAAGAATGATACTTTTCTGTACTTTGAGGTCTATTGGTAAAGGCATTGCATTACAAATATAAATCATATGGTAGATAAAGATTTCATTGGTGGGCAATCTTCAACATTTAAGGGTAGATTTGCTATTTTACTTATGCAAGTCATCTGGAGCCACGTATCATAAATTAGTCAAGAGGCCAATTTTTGGTAATAATGTTTTAGGTGAAAAGAAAGATGAAAGGAAGGCAGAAGGAAGGAAAGAAGGAAAGAAAGACCATGTGACTACAAAGTAAGAATATTTTTATTCATATGTAGATTGAAAATCCTAAGTTCGAAAGGACAGCACAGCAACATTGGCTTTATGATTCTTTTAAAAGACTCTGCAATGGCAGCAAACATATAAACCTACATGCTGTAGTGTGTTTTTCCCTAATATTTCTCATGTCCTGCAGTAAGACTTCATGCTTATGAGTTACTTAAACAATCACTTTTGCATCATTTCCGTGATGACAGTGACCCTACATATGTGAGTATACTTCTCTTTACTGATAATAATTTACTTCTAAATTTACTGATAACAATTTATTTCTAAATTGAATTTTTTCCATGTACAAAAGAGAAGTTATAAAAGAGAAGTTATAAAATATCGTATCAAATAATTAGAAAATAAAGATCAAATAAGAATATCTTTCCTTTGTTCCTGAAAGAATAGCTGAGTCTTATGAGCTTGTTCCTTAGGATTAACAAATACCATTTACAAAAATAAAAAGGCAAAGTCAATATTATTTTTCTAACCTTAAAGTCAAGGTTATATTTTTTTCAGTGGACATCTTTTGACTCTGCTCCGTATTGTCAGCTCTGTACTTTATCTCTCTTTCTGCTAATAGTTTATTTTTATTCAAGCTTCTTTCCTCTCACGTCGGAGTACCATCGGTGCGAATAACTCAAAATAGCTTTCCCATTTAAGGAAAAACAAACAAAAAACTGAGAGCTGATCGAAAGACTTCGCAGTACTTGCTGCTGGAGGCTAGCCCAAGGAAGAGACAAATGTGGTAGTGAAAGTGGCACCACATAAATGATTATCAGTGGAAAAAATGTCACACATCATGTGGCCTCTGTCTGTTAATTTAATGTGATGCACTTGAGTGTAAAAATAATGGGCTCTGTCAGCCTTATTAATTATCTATGCTTGTTCTAGAAGTCAGGCTCATGAAATGCCCCTGATCCACCTGATTTAATGGGCTATTTTGGGGCTCTTCATGTGTGTCTCAGAGTAAGGAACTGGCAGTCCCAAGTCAGCTCATCTGTGTAGGGATATTGTACCAAGCTGGACTCATAACAGCAATACTGGCTGCAAAAGAATGGGCTCATGGATCTCTCTGTAATGGATTTCTTTGGCCTGATACGAAACATTCCCTAATTAATGAAACCATTTCGATATCTGGAGACTTCCCTATTTCATAGTGCCTCCATTTGCCTACTATAGTTTGAATCTACTCCATTTAAATTACTGGTGGAAGAAGGTTAATCTATTGTAACTGCGCACATATGCTCCTTTATATATTCTTAGAAAGCAAGAAGACAAGTGAGCCATACAGTGATCTAATGCCTCAGAATGTACTAATGGGCATTTTTAGAGAGAGATGTTTGTAAGGGAGATACTGTGCAAAAAGGTCTAGCTCCTGAGAGATACCGTTTCTTTCTTCAGGTAAGCTGGCCCATTTGTGTGTGTGTGTGCGCACGTGTGTGTGTGTGTGTATGTAAAGTGATATTTACATTTAGACTGTGAACTCCTAAAGGGCCAATAATACATCTCTTTCTTAATAACTTCCCTTAGCACTATATTAAGTGCACAATGACTCTACAGTAAGTGCTTATGAAAGAGCAGATGTTCTACTAAAGACACATGAAGGTTGGGATGAAAAGGCTACATTTCAGCCCTTTTGGATGCTTGCTAGCTGTGTGGCTTTGCGCAAGGCACTTATCCACTGTAAATCTCAGTTTCTTACCTCTGAATTATAATAGTAAATTTTTTACATGTACCATTCTAATTTTTTTGAAAATCAAATCGAATTATGGAAATAGTGATAAATGCTTTATAGGTATTCAATGGTTTTATCTCTATAGTATTATTAATTTAATAAATTTAAGATATGATCTAGTCCTATGGATTTTTAATATTATAATGATTCTTCTAACAAAGTTTAGGAGAACATTTTGTTGCTATTATTCTCTGTGCATCTGCATATGTATGTAGTATCCAAAGAAATAATCTTAGATCATTCTGGAAAGAAAAAAATCATTATTATGAAAGAATAAAAGTGGAAACTTTGTGTTAAATATCCTGATTCATATGCCTCATAAGAGTAATGAAATAATCTAATTAGATGCAGACCATTCTTTGTACAGATTCTTCCCATTGTAACGAATTGGGAACCAGATTTAGTGATAGAATTTAGATGCATGTTTCACTACTGTGGAATAATTAGCAAATAAATGTATATAATGATGATTTCGCCTTTACTTTTAAACGATGAAATCTAATTACTCAGATAGCGATGGGACATTAGGTAAGCCACTTAACACACTCAAAGCTCAATTTTATCATGTAAAGTGAAGCAATAGCATTGAATGACTTCTAAGGCCTTATTTGCCCCTGAAAAGATTTTATGTGTCTATAAATATGTCATATGTAAATAATGCAATAAAAATTTCATATGTGCTTTTCATACCACTAAAGCTATCATCCTCAGTTATCTACAATGGTTCTTCTCTTCTTAGCCAGGTACTCATGTACTATAGGTCTTAGTACAACCTCTGAGTATCTTGTTTATTTATTGTCCTGTTTTGAGTTTGTTATTCTACAAGATCAGTTTCTTGATCTCAGATAGATGGCCACTGCTGAGAATAGCGAGTGTCTGGCACATAATGGGGAGTTCAGTAAATATTTGTTGGATGAAGAGATGAATGAATGAATCAATTCATTTGTCTTCAAGTACAGCCTCTTTATTCTTTCAAATAATTTACTAGAAGTTTAATAGAATGGAATTGTGGTTGAATTTATCATTTAAATAAAAGAGTTAATGGAGGAACAGTATGATGGTTCCTCAAAAACTTAAAAATAGAACTACTTTATGATCCAGTAATCCTACTATTGGGTATATATCCAATGGAAATGAAATCAGTATTTGAAAGCACAGCTCTCTGATGTTCATCACAGCAATGTTTACAGTATCCAAGAAATAGAAACAACCCAAATGCCCATCAACTGACGCTGGATAAAAAGCATGTGGTATATATACAAATGGAATACTACTCAGTCATAAAAACAATGAAACCCTGTCATTTTGACAGAATGGCTGGAACTGGAGATCATTATGCTAATAAAATAAGTCAGACACAGGAAGATATATCCAGTAAAAAAGTGTAGAATGGTGGTTATCAGAGGCCAGGAAGAGTAGAAAGAAAGGATGGATGGGGAAAAGTTGACCAATGCTACTAAGCTATAGTTAGAAGCAAGAAATTCTGATGTTGCAGAGTAGCATAACTATAGATAATTATGTATTGTACATTTCAGAAAGGTAGAAGAAAGCATTTTAAGAGTTTTCACCATTAAGAAATGATTATGTTTGAGAAGATAAATATGTTAAACTGATATAAACATTATCCAGTGTGTACCTGTATCAAAATATTGTCACCCTATGTTGTTTTTTTATATATCAGTTAAGAATAAATTTAAATTAAAACAATAATCCTAATGCCAAAAAAGGAAATGATTAAATGTTTTACATCCTGTGTATGAGAACAATTTATATATTATTTATTTATGGTGTTAGTACTTCATCTAATTAAGTGTGGGACTTTCATCAGTAAGTCATGTGCTTGGTCCTTTTAACATTAAACTTGGTTAGCCATTTTGTTCCTAAAATTTATGATTTGTTGTTATACTTGAACTCATAGTAATGTCCAGGTACATTTTTACATCATGTAAATAGACTTGCTTGTTTTGGGCATGCCCTTTCCTGTGACAGAAGAGTGTTTGTCACCGTTAAATGTAAATTATAAATTTTAATATTGTGAAAATTAATATCTCTTTAAATTTCCTACTGAGACAGTGGAATATTACCTGTATTTGCACACCTCACTTACATATGTTTCCCATAACTCTAGAGTGTCTGAGAACCTTATTATTTATTCTTTGTGAACTGATTAAATTACTTCTTGCTTCAACATACGTTTTGGTGAAGTTTGATTCAGCTGCTTCTTTCTTAGTTTTAAATTTGTTGGAAAGGTAGATTTTTCCTTGTAAAATGAAAAATGGTGGGCATCACCTTGTCTCTGCGTAAAGTAAGCACTTTCTCTTTGTACAGACTGAAAAGTTAATAATAATTATGAATAGAGCAATAGCAGAAATTATATAAAAGTTTAGCAACATTTTAATTTCAAATGTATTTTGGGAAGAGTTTAGAATCTTACAGACATTTTCTTGCAGTCTTTGATGTTAAAGTGTTGGAGACTTTCAAACACTAATTTTCTTATAATTTTAAAAATTGAAAAAATTCAAATCAATATGAAATGCAGGATGATGAATATCACTGACAATAGATCTTATTATCCCCTGTCATAGAATTCTCTAATAACAGAATCTTGAAAAATTGGAGGGGGCATCATTTTTCATTGTCTTTTTCATTTAGCCTGCACAAATGTTTCTAACGATATTAATTTTGCTAAGAACTAGTAATGCTTCTTCATTGAAAAGCTGTTATTTTAGTGTAATGTATCTATGATTGTTTGTTAGAATTGAATCTTTCCAGCCTTCTGTTGTGTTTTGCCTTCCACCAGGTCTGAGAACCATTGCAGACAATAGTCAAGTCCATGTGTGCTTCACAGTTACACTTTAGATGACAAAGGGCCGATGGTAAAAGCAAACCCAGTGAGACACAAAGGACACAAGTTTGGGTGACCTGGTAGGGAAAAGAGGATGAAAAGTAACTTGCTTTTGCTCATTGGCAAGACATTCTTATTCCTCAGCTCCTGTGGGCAAATCGCCCTTCATTACACACTTGCAGTAAGAGCCGAAACAAGAAGACTCATCATGAACTTCTCCCAATATCACATGTACAGTGTACATATTTCTGTGATACCTTTATTTTGGAAATCTGTGAACTGCAACACATTGTCTATTAACTGAGTACAGCTGATTTTGAGTTGTCTTTAAAAATGAGCAAATTATGGTTTCAAAGTGACCTGGTAGAGGTGCAAATGAGCACTAGCACAACATTTCTAAAACAGAAGTATTTTAAATATACACATATAGATATGAATTCAGAGTCTGTCTACTTCAGTTTTTGGTTGGAGGTTTACTGTCTTAAAATGGGAAATAAATGTGTGAATTCTATCGAGGGTGTGAAATTCTCCATTTGTACAGACTGTAGAGTTGATAATAATTATGAATAGAGCAATAGCAGGAATTATACAAAAGTTTAGCAACATTTTAATTTTAAATGCAAGTATTTGGGGAAGAGTTTAGAATCTGCTTGGAGAGATTTTCTTGCAGTCTTTGGTATTAAAGAGTTGGAGATTTTCAAACAGCAGACAAATGCTAATTTTCTTGTAATTTTAAAACTGAAAATACATTTGCTAATCTTTTCTATTTCAAAAGGTGCTTATTCAAAGTATGTCTGAATCTGATAAACTCCTGAGCCCCAACTTAGCCCAACCCAAGTGGAACTTCATTCACCTTTCCTCTCTTCTCACATCACTGGACAATGGGCCTTGGCTGCAGGGAGCACTGGAGACAGTCGCCCGACTCCAGGCCAGCTGGACGGCCAGGCTCCCCTGCTTTGCAGCCAAAGAGGCACTTGGCATGGAGGCACCCTAGGGCAGAGGTTTAACATGGCTTGAATGAAACTTGGATTTTGAAGTATCTACCCCTTTAGGTTGATGTCACTGGAGTCCAAGACCCCTCTTTCGTTAACTGGCCTCTCACATAGATGGCAATGATGGCAGAAAACAGCCAAATGCTAAAACAGTTCTTTTTTATTATTTGTAATTTTGTCTATTTGCATGAGAGCCTGGCAGCATATGGCCTGATGAATTAAAAAAAACAAAGCCCTGTAAATTCTCATCTACTGGCCAGAGCCTCCAGCTCATGGCATTAGCAGTGGCTAGCACTGCTCCACCTGCCACTTGTCAGGAGTGTGGGGGCATAAACTGATGACCTACTAGGTTTCCTCAGCCAAATGTGCCCGAACGATGCCATGATTTAATTCCTAACGGTACTGTCAGAAATGGCTAGAAGTGGCAACATCCGCTGTTTCTATAGTAAATCTGATTGGCAAGCTACCCACTCTCTGCCTCACCTAATATTCTACAGTAATTATGCCGTGTCAGGCCAGCAGGAATAAGTGTTTCTAATCCTTTGTGTACAGTCCAGGGATGAGCAGAAATACATAGGGATGTATGTTCCCATTATCATTCCACTCTAAAAGGGAGGAGCAGCAAACCTGGGAAAGAAACAGACATCTATGCAGTGCATCTGTTTGCTTAATTATGCATTTGGTCTTTTCAAAGTCAAATATTTATATTATTTTAGATTTTTGTATTTCTAAATTAGTCATTTTCGGGGGCTCATCAGCCTGGAGAAAGGGAATTTATTTTATCCCTTCTTTCTAACCTTTCTTTGCCTGAAACAAAGACATTATAATAATTTAGGTTAATGCTTTACAGTTAAGCTGAATCACAAATTTTTTTTCTAATTTTGTGTACTTAACATATGACTGTATTCATCAACAAACCATATGAACAGAAAAAAATCTACAGGCTTTTATTAATTAAATAGATTGGCAGGAAAGTAAGAAATAAGTCATCTTGAAATTCAAGTTCAGTCTAGTAATACATTTTGATCTAATTTAGAAATGGTTTATTTTTCCTGCATTTTAAGATTGTGAAACACTTTTTAACTAAAGACATATTTAGCATTGCCAGTAGTCTAAGAAAGGAGGAAATAATTAGGGAGGAAAAGCTTCCATGACCTTACCAAATGAGGGATTTTCCTAATAGGCCACAGCAGACACATCCAGCATGTGAGACTGGGCACAGATAAGATGCGTACATCACCGAACACAAATGCTTGGTAAATGCAAGATATTACTTTCTCACTAAACCCTAAAAACCCTTCTATCATATAAGTGTGAGAGTTACCAAAAATATTTAATAACCAGTTGGACTAGGATACTGATTAATCAGTATGGCCATACTGGAGTAGAATTCTAGAAGTCTCCCTCTGCTTGGTGAGATGTTGATACTTTGGTTCCTGAATTTGGGAATGTTCAGGGATAGTGGTGTGGAGTGGGACATGGGCAGCTTTGGGCGGCTCTGGGCAGCAGCCCTTTACCAATGTATGGAAGTGCTTCACTGTTTCCTAACTAGTGTGACTGTAACTCTATGTGCTGGCTGAAGATCAGTCCCAGAGCCAGGCATTGTTTCAGAGGTGAAGACATTATGGCTGAGAGGCTTATTAGCCACAGTGTAAAAAGTCACACAGTTAACAGGAGGCCAAGCCAGGGTTTGAATCCGTATCTGTCTCACTCCGAATGACCTCTTTTGTTCTATACCATGTCACTAACATATTAGTGTATTGCTTGATATCTTTCCCTGAATTGAATCCATTTAGTATTTCTTGATATTTTGCTCCAAATTGAGTACATTTATTTTTCTGAGATTACTTCTAAATAATAAGGATAAAGACAGGGAGCAGCAAAAAATATCCAATTCAAATTCAATTGACTCTTTAAAATTGGAGTGGTACACGTTTTTACATGTAATTGGTGGTTAATAAGTTTATTGCATTACAATAAAATCTTTATTGTTGTACTCTATATAGAGAGATATGGCATGGATATATAGAAGCCATCTTTTTATGTAAATTTCAATCATTGAAAAGAAAAATCAAAGTATTATTTGTTTTTAGTAGAGGTAATAAAATTTAAATTGAACAGAAATAAGTGAGCAAATTTTGCTTCAATTCAAGATGCATATAAAAAACTAAAGCTTAAATTATGAAGAACACTTTGAGGTTTAGAATTTTCACTTGTAGAAGTGAAATTTGTGCTGAGGAGTAAGATGTTGTTGTTCAGTGGTTGACTTCTTCTACGAAAATGAAGAGATTTTTGCAAATACACTGCAAACAGATACTAATTAAGCTCTGTTCCTTCTTATTGGACCAACAATAGTAAGATTATAGATACACTCTAATGTGTAACCACATTCTATTTAGACAAACAAGTTCAAGAACATTGATTTCCCTAAATAAAACGTGGCTGCAGTCTCTAGTGTATAAACAGATTTTGTTTCAAATGTTTGTTTGTAATTCAGTTCTCTAGAAATTTACATGCAAATGCAATTTATATATATATATATATATATATATATATATATGTGGCAAGTTATATAGGTTGATTTGCTCACTTATTTCATATAAGAATAAACTGTAGAACAAATTATGTTTTAATCCCTATTCTCCATATAGTATATTGTTAAGAAGGGAAAAATATTCTGAATTCCAAATGAATTTCCTTAAATGTACTTACTTTCAGATCTCTAGTCCTGACATAAAACAAACAAAAAAAAACCTCATAGGTTAGGTTACATCCCCCATTTTGTCCCCCCAGGATTAAGACAGAAGTTCATTAAGCAAGAGGCTAAGGATTTCATTTAGATTTGCAGTGTGATTAAAGCTGTTTGAAAAACAAATCTAAGTGCTCCAAATCTACAGTGTCTATCACTGTAGATTGTAACAAACAGAATTTAAGAATTGGATGGAACTTTAGGTATCATTAGGTTCAGTATCTCTTCCTAGTCTGAGTGTCTTGGTTACTTTCCTTGTTGCTGAGACAAAATACCTGACACCCAAAGTTAAAGGAGGAAAGGTTTATTGCAGCTCACAGTTTGTAGAGGTTTCAGTTCATAGTTGGCTAGCTCCAAAGTAGAGTGGCATGGCAGAGGGCATTGCAGAGGAAAAACAGTTCATGCTGGGCAGAAGGCAGAATGCAGCAAAGCAGTAAGTAAGGAAGTAGCAAAGCAACAATCAACACAGCAGCCCTCTATCCAGGCTACATGCCCAGGATGGGCCTTCCCATTACCCATACCCGAAACTGTGTCAAACCAGTCAGTGGACTATTTTGTAATCTAACACCTTTGATCCCAGCATCACACCCTTAATCCCATTATCACACACTCTAGATCCGGCCACTTCTAAAAAGCCCCACCTATGAGGCTCTGGGGGAACATCTAGATACAAACCATAGTGCTAAGTAAACTGAGTGACAGTTCTTTTTTTTTCTTCATTATTTAACTCACAAGAACAGGTTAGGGCCAAACAATATCCACACATTTTCTGGTCCACTTTCCTTGTTGGTCTGGTCCAAACTAGCTATATAACAAGGCCCACAGAGTATTTGAAGGCCTCATGTCAAGAAGTATTTATTTTACATTACAGCCCTCCTTTCATTAAAGGATCCATTCTCTTGTTACCAGGGGTGCAAATAATGGTTCCTGGATGTATTTTAAAGAGAGAGGGCTTTTTTGTTCAAAAATGTGTCCGTTACAAAAAGCTCTGTAAGTTGGAAAAACATATTTCTACAAAGCAGAACTGTGAAAGAAAATTCAGCAGCGTGCTTGCTTCGGCAGCACATATACTAGAAAATTCAGCAGTGAAAATGCTTCACTACTCTGTGCGTGGGTATAGTGAAAAACGTTCAGCTGCCTGACATTAACCTGTTGTTGACTTCTCGGTTTTAGTATTTGGAGGTTGACCTGGACTGAGCTGTGTTAAGCTGCCTGCTCCACAGGAAACCACCTCCCTCACCACTGCTTGCTGCTTTCTCTTTAGCCAACACCCAAAGCCACTGCCGATGTCAGGGAGATGAGACTTCACAAGGTAAGTGAAAAAAAAACAGGAACAAATGTCTTTTCAGTAGTAGTGAAGACAGTTCAGTAGTGAAGACGTTGGCACATGATAGGAAGCACCAGCTCACAGGGATCCTGTTCGGGCTGGGGAAGGGACACACAGCCCTGGCTTGTGTGGAATCGTGTACGGTGTGAGTGAAATGAGACAGATCCTTGGTTCCCGAGTGCCCCATCTGAGACAGAAGTGGTTTTCGTTGTCTAGACTAGAGGAAATGCTTTATTTTTTGAGGGAAGATTATCAGAATTTTAAAAGCCAAATGATGGCTAGAGAGTACAACTAAAATTTTACAGAGTGCTTGGTTTTTAGAAGGCTTTTTTCCTCTTTCTTTTTGTTTCATTTTAAGTCTATCTTTAATAAGCCCAAGGTGCAAATTAAAATTTAGCGATTCCAAGAGACAGAAGCTTTATTAGATAGCCCATCCTGTGGCTTTTTTTTCTTCCCATCAGAAGTTTTAAAGTTGAGATGGAATCAGTATCATGTCTAAGATTTTTCATAACCTTCTTTTTGGCAAATGCGGAGTATATGGCTGTTTTAAATGACTATCTCATAGTCATCTAAAAGTCCTACAAGTTTCAATGTAAAGTGGCGTTTTCCTATATTGTACACGCTAGATTATTAAGAGCTCCTTAAGCCTTTTTCATGAGAAGGCAGCAAGACCTGAATAGATATTTGTGGTTCTCATTCTTCCAGAATTTGCCTCCTACTGACTTTCAGGCCTTTTGTTCTTTTTCTGGCTATTCCCATTTCCCTTCTCTTCCTCCTTTGCAGAATGTAAGACATCCACTTAAGATGATGAAACCAGAAGTTTTGAAAAAAGGTGAGGCAAAAACCACTCAAACAAGCTTCTTTTGCTTTGGTTTTTACTCATTTTACACATATTTATTGATTTAAGGTGCTTTATTACAGTTACACTTGAAAAGTCAAAATTTTGGCATCAGAGGACCCCCAATTTGTAACAGTTCAACTTGTAATTTTATTATTGCATGAAAGTGAGATACATTCAGTAGAAACCATACCACGAATTTTGAATTTTTATCTTTTCCAAAGGTAGCTTTGTGTGAAATGATGCCCTCGCCCATTCCAGGCAGTAGCAGTGAGCTGTAGCTCCCAGTGAGCCATGAGGTCAGGAGGGGAAACAACAGACCCTGCAGTGTGCTGTGTTGCTGAGGGATGCGTGTTGCAGGTTAGGTGTATTAAATACATTTTGAATAGACACTCTTCAACTTTGGGTTATCAGGATGTAACCCCATTATAAACCAAGAGGCATCGGTATTTACATGCCTATTTCTTTCCAACCTAGACAGTTCTGTCTCATGTTGATAGATGTTGGGCCTGTTAGCACATATCCTGTCCAATAGCCCTGTGTTGGTATAGCTCGGTGGTAGAGCATTTGACTGCAGTAGCCCTGTGTTGACACAGCCAATTTTAAATACCCAGTTCAGCCCTGGCAGCTACTAACCCTGAGGACACTGGACTTCAGATTATACCACAATTTCTTTCTTTCTTAACCTGAGAGGTTTTTTTGGGGTTTTTTTTTTTTTTGTTTTTTGTTTTCCACTGTGAAACTGTTCTGTTTCCTACTGGTGGATCTAATATCTAGATCTCTCTGAGTTTGGCAGACATGATAAACTAACAAGAATATTTGTATTTGTATAGTTTTTATATAGAAATATTTCCTATTCTCAATTCCATTTTGAGTTGTGAGTAGATTTTTTAAAAAGACTCAAATAGCAGACAAATAGCTGCAGAGACTTTGAAGCCTATGTTCTTAAATGGCCTGTGTTCACTGGTGTTGTTGACGTGTGAATCATTGTAACATTCTGGGAAAACTAATGTACCAAAGTCTGTGAATGTTTATTGTGGCATTTTCTAACTCTGCATTATCAGATACCCGGCCAAGATACCCGTCTGACATTGTTGCTTGCCTCTCTCTCCTGTGCCTCTGCCACGACGGCATCCCATCTGCTCTCTATCAGTCTGAGCATGCTCTCCTCTCAGAACTTGGTGCTTGCCATTCTTTCTGACAACATTCTTTTTCCTTTGATACTCCTCATGGCTTACACCCTCCTATCATTCAGATACCTGATCAATCATCTTTTCAATGAGGTCCCTCTGACTACCCCATCAAAAGTAACGAGTAAATTACCCCTAACTTTCTATCCCTTTGTTTAGCTTCTTAAAAAGATAACATTCTGTCACATATTAAATTATTGCCTGTCCGTTCCACTAGAATGGATGTTCCATGAGAATAGGAGCTTTGTTTTGTTTGCTGCTCCATTCCTAGAGTTTAACATACCCATAAAGTGCATTAGAGAAGGATCTGTTGCAGAAATGGGTTGTTTATAGTAGCAAATAAACACAATTATAAGCAAAAAGGATGCCCATTGTTAAGAGAATGTTTGGATGAATTGTAGGCTGTCAATAACATGAAATATTATGCAGTAACTGAGGAGCAGGTAATAAGATCTATTATCACTGAGAGATTTCTAAAAACTTATTAAGAAAGAAGTACAGATGCAGGAGACTATGTATAATTGAGTCTTGAACATTGATACAACTATCTATCTGTCTATCTATCTATCCACCTATCATCTATCATCTATGCGTCTACTCACGAATACATGAAAATGGGTACAGAAGGATACTTGCATGGTTGCAGGCATTGACTATCTTGGGAAGAGTGTGAGGGGTGATTGTCGAGCAGGGTTTGGATAAGGGAACCAAAGGGCTAAAGATTGGCTGATAAATGACTGTCAGTGGACAGTGTCACCTGCTTCTGCTGGATACACTTAACTTCACAGCAACGTCAGGAATCGTGCTGCATTCACCACCCTCACTGTGACTTAGTGTCAAACTCTAACTCCTGATTACTGATTTATTTGGTCCCCATTCGTTTCTCCCCTTTGAAATTCCATGTTGATGCTCTGGTGTGCTGAAGCACAGATTTTAGGCACTGTGCTCAGGTCTTGTCCCTTGTCACTTGGAATCTCTGCATTTCCTGAAAGAACATAATTACTGCTTACTGATGACTTACTCTTGTTTTTCATGCAAGACACCTTGATACTTTCCTTTCTTTTCACCTTCGGGAGTTCTGAGGAATGACTAAAGTATGACTGAAGTTTAGGCCTCTGTGGTTCACTAGGGCCCATAACGTTCCTGAGCCAGGGAAATGTGCCAGGGAGGGTGACTGAAAACTTTGAGTCAGTGGTTATGTGCCTCACACACATGAAGAGAACTCTGGAATCCTGCGTGGAAACTTAGAGAAACATTGTTAGAAAGAGTAAACATTCTGAAAATAAAGCAACATTGCTTTAGAAGTATAAGAAGGCCAAGGCAAAATATGTGATTTGAACAATTAAGAATACAGTAATGACCAGACAACTCATATTTTAGGGTAAGAATGTGTGTCCTTTTTATCATAGCTTTTAGTCACTTGAAATTTCATGTTCATTAGACTTGGTTATATCTGTCATCAGCTCTAGCAATTGCCATTGGCGGCAATTTTCAGGCACTCATCTGTCTCTAAATACAATAATTTGAGAATACTAGTTCTCAACTTAAGCTCTCTGAAAGCAAGATAAATATTTCATAGTAATTTTTATTTGAGAAGATACAGTGGTTTTGCTGCCATATGAATGTGCTGTTTCTATCTTTTTGGGGTTTCTAGCTTATTGCTATTTTGAAGATAAGCATCAATGGTATAACTTTGGAAGATTTTAAACATTATCCCATTACAATAAGATATTGGATCATAACTCATTTTGGACATTATAAGATTTAAAAATTATTTTTATAAGACAAAAAAAGACATTTATGTCCCCAAATTGGGCAAAATAAATTTCAAGAGTCTATTTTTCTGCACTTTAGGTTTTCTTTGAAAAATTTTCTCCATGAACATATTTATAAAACCAAATTCTCTCCTTTTCTGAAAAAAACTATACGTAAAGTGAAGAAGGAGAAGAGGAAGTGATTAAATGCCACAGAAGAATTCTAAATTTCTAACATGCATGCTTAATAATCACCATCTAGCAACAAATTACAGTAGTTTGTAATTGTTTTCTTTCATAATAGATATTGGGTGTTGACAATCACTTGTTTAGGGCAGGTCTTTTGATTTTATGAACTGGTAGAGCTCAGAACAAATATGTAAATAAATCAGGAAGTTCAAATAACCTTCTCACCATGCTTTTACTTTTATTTTTTAAACCAGGATTGAAAAGAATCAACAACATCTAAAGAAAGGTACATCAGATTCTTGAGTGACCTTTCACTGTCTATTGCTTTGTGTTGACGCCTTTGCAAAATGATGGTGCGCATGTATGTGTGTGGGGGGGGGCACTACACTTTTCAAAATTAGACTTGTGGAGCCATGCAAACATACTGCAAGCCAACATAGTAGAATGGCGGGGAAAGTTTGCACCTGTTGATGAGCTGAGAAATGTTTGCTTTCATTATTAATCTCCAACAGTAATTACAGTTGTGTGCTGGTAAGAGTCAGTATCGATATTAGATACCAACTCAGTAAGTCTAGGCGAGTGAGGTTTCTACAGAGAGGACTCTCCAGCACCCTAAAGTTTTGTTTAATAGTAAAGTCCAACATTTTTACCTTTTTTAAAATCTTGAAATATAAACACAAATAATTTACTTCAATCTTATTAGGTGAGAAAATAGCAGAGCAAATTATTAGTAGGGAAGATATTGACCAACTACAATGGCCTTTCATCCTGGACACTTAAGATTACCTCTTGGAGAATCTCACAGTAATTGAAATGAAGATCTTAATGGGTTCTATGCTTTGCCATGTGATAAATGTGGTGCTGACCTGTATGCTCAGAGATTTGTTGATAGACAGTTGTTTAAGATAATGCTTTTTATAAATGGCATTGATCTATCAACTTCATACTTGTAGTCACTCCACTAGGATTTATTATTTTCTATTCTCATGTTAAAATTACCTTCTAGTAAAGCTCCTTCAAATAATACTGAATAGAATGACTGAATAATACTGAATAGAATGTACATATGTATTGATGTTATCTGCCACTTTTTAAATATAGGAATATACTGAGAGAGGAACAGTTATAAAAATAATTTCAATTGGAGAGCTTGCTAAATGTTTTCAGATATTAAAATGACCCTAAAACTCAAAAAAATGAGAAAAACAATTGTTACTAGAAATATAATAAGCAATATGCAAATGTTTTTATAGATGAATAATGAAATCTTTAAAACCAAGTATTTTTTTAAATTTTTTTTTACTATTTTTACCAAGCACATGTATTGATACATTGTATACATAATGATCATAATCAACATGGTTATTTTGTACCTGTACATGATACATCTTGGTTTTTCCCCCCTCTTCCCCCTTCCCCTCCCCTCCCTTCCATTCACCCACCCCTCCCTATTTGCAACAAGTGTAGCTACACTTTACCATTTTTTTCCCCTTTCATCTTACTTTTCTTTTAACCTTCTTCTTTATCCCTCTTTTCCCTATCTAGTTCTCTCTTTTGAATACTATCTCTCTTTTTTCTTTTTTAAACAAAATATCTATTCTACCCCTTTGTCCTTATTTACACTTATGGTTTCTCATATCAGAGAAACAATTTGATGTGTACTAATAAGTGTCTGATTTATTTCACTTAATAGTATGTTCTCCAGGAACATCCATTTACATACAAATGA